>VZRS01004545.1:584719-796128 GCA_013398055.1 Ifrita kowaldi | reverse complement strand
TTTTTTTTTTTTTTTTCTCTCTACACTAAGGAGGTTCAGCTTAATGTTATCCTTCCCTCCTTCACTTGCAGGTCACTTTTTATTCTGTTTCAGCTGGGTAGGAATCTGACTAAAGGATAACTCAGGAAGGTAGAAGACCACCCTCTTGCGAACAGAGCCTGTCCTGGTAGAAGCTCAGGAAGGCTTGTGGTACTCACATCCCACTGAAGTCACAGCGCTAAATCCTGTCTTCTAGAAAGACAGATATTGTCATTGGACACCAATGAGCATAAAGGACATTGAACCAGAAAAATGGGAGATGGTGGATTGCAGATTTATTAACCCAAGAGTAGTCAGGCATGTGCCTGAAGGAGAGGCTCCCCCTCCAAAGCTTTTGCTGTAACATTTCCATACTTTGCATGACATGAAGCAAGTGTGGCAAAACCCCACCCCTAGTCTGCTGTAGAACAGCATACCCATGTTGATTTTGACTATAGTTAAAACCAGTTAAAACAATTCTAAAGTCGTTCCTGCTTACCCACATCTGCAGGCATAAAAATGTGTCTGCCCTTAATTTAAAAAAAAAAAAAAAAAAGAGAACTAGGGAAGTACACTCAAGGTTTTGGGATGTTTTTAGTGACAAATGAAGTGGCCAAAAGCATTCTTGCTGTTTCTGAACCACAGTAGCTCTAGTTCTAAAATGAGAATTCATTACGGTGCTGTGGGCCACCTTGCAGAGCAGTCCCTCAGCCTGGTGTATTTTTAATCACAAATGTGATTTTAATTTATTTTTTTTAAATCCTAGATGTATTTACATTTTTAGAACTCAATTTGTGCGTTTGCTCTTTGGTGAAGCATATTTTTAGTGTCTCTTAATTATGATGATTTCCTGGTAGCCAGATAAAGTTTGGAGTTCTGTGGAAACCTTTTCCCAAGCTGTTTCCTGTGGCATTGGTCGGAAGCTGCCTCTTCCTCCAGGTGCTGTGTTAGTAACTGGAATCCTGGCGTGCACAGGCACCTATTTTCTGTGGTTTATTCTGATATTTATTTAAGCTTGTCCTTTGTATTCCAAGGATCTCAAATAAGCAATTTGTTTGTTTAAAGAGAATTTTAAAGGTAAGCCAACTTGTTGAAACTGCTTGCTGGGAAATGTTAAAAATAATTTCTCTGCACTGGTAAAACCTCTGCTTTTCCTCTTGACTAGATTGCTTGTGGGCCACTTAGAGTTTTCATATTCTGATGCAATCTATAAAAACCCTAGTTAGATATTATCAAGAAGTACGTACAGTCATTTTTAATGACTGATTTTTTTTATAATCTTAATTTTAGCAAAACATTTTTTCATGAAAATTCAGGCTTTTGAGACTTGGCAGACAGTAAATCTCATTTGGAGCACTGTTTATTTTTTCAAACACAGATGATCTTTCTGTCACTGAGTGAAATCCTGGCTTCACATTCTAGTGAATCAGGACTTAATTCTTTTGACTCTAAATATTTGAATATACCTTTAGTAAAAACAAATTGCTTTGTAAAGAGGCTGTTAAATAAGACTTTAAAAACAGCTGGGTCTTGTAGTTTTCACTTGTTTTTCTTTCACTCATCTGTGGAAGAAAGACTGTGTGCACTCAGATCACTTACTCTACTTTGTTTTCCCCAAGTTTTGTCAGCAAACTATAGTGCAAGAGTGCTCTGCACATCCTCCCTTGTAGTATCAACATGTATTCTAAATTCTGTCAAGAATAATTTAAACATTTTTGAGGGAAACTGCATCCTTTGAAGCATTCCCCAGTGTCTTCTCTTGCTTTGATATTTTTAGTTGAAAGGGTCTGTAACGAGGCAGTTGCAGGATAAGTTGCTAAGTCATAATGCACTCGAAAAGCAGCTTGGCTCTCTGCCTCCCATTGTCTGCTTGTATGATTTTATTGCTCTGATTTTTGAAGGGTTTTGGTTGTTCAGTGAGTAGCCAGCTTACTGATAGGTTTTGACAATCTCTCATGGTATTCCTGCAGCCAAGTGATGATGTTACAGTCTGGGTGGATGGGCAGCAAGGTGGACAAATGACCAGCTGGGTGGGTGTGAGGGTGGTGCTTTATGGGTCATTCCCTACCTGGGGGCTGGGATCAGAAGCCACCACTCTGTCCTGAATGAGGAGATGGAGGGCTCTGGCACCAAGCTTGGAGATGACCCTGGCTCTGTGGAAAGCCCTGAGGGCAGCGAGCTGGATGCCAGCCTGCAGCACATCTGGCAGCAGGGAAGGCCACAGCACCCTGGGCCGTGTGAATGGGAACGTGGCCAGGACATCAAGGGAAGGGATTATCCTCTAGCCAGCGTGTCTTCATGCCATGTCCAGTTTCAAACTCTCCCAGCACAGGAGGAACATCAAAAACCAGGAGTGAGTTCAGTGAAGGGCTGCTTGAAACTTTGATGTCTGTTGCAAAAGCAAAAAAACCCTCAAAGAATGTGTGCATGCATTTTATGGTCTGGTTGGATGAGGCTACAAAAAGCAAATGAACTATAGAGGAGGGAAAAGGGGGTATTTTTTTGTGTTCTCTATGTCCTTCTCTCTTTAGACCAGATGCATTTATGGGTTCTACTTCACCTGAGATATAAAGTTACATAATAAATTAATTGAAGGGAAGTAAACTGGTTGTGTAACAGTATGAAAGCACCAAAAAGCCATCCATTTGGACAACTTGACATCTTTCATGTTTGGTCTAAGGGATGTGTTAGCCATGTAAACAACCAATGTTTTCAGTTGCTGATTTTTTTTTTTTTTTGAGTAATTCTTCTAACTTATTCAGGAAATCTGTTGTGCATAGCTGGAAAATGTTTTAGATTAAAGCATAAAATGGTCACTTTGTTCATTGGATAGAATCTTCAAGTACTGTGGCAGAATTTCAATTTGTAGGAAATGTCAGCCAGGCCTAGGAGTGATATAAGGAAATGGTGTCCTCTACACTTGAGGTGTATGGTTATAAGATATTGTAATTTGTTCCTTTGGAGTTTGGATTCTCCTGGTGTCTGGTTCAAACACTGAAGATGCAGAGCAGGGGAGCCAGGCTGTGGGTTGTACCCTGACGGGGAGCAGGGTGAGCTGTGGGGCTGTTCCTGGCTGTGGTGCAGAAGGCTGTGCCTCAGCACTCGAGTGTTCACTTATTTAGAAAAAAAATTGCCTGCTTTTAGTGTCTGTTCTCTTAAAAGTCATAGCTGATGAGGAATTAGTCATCTTTTATTTGGATTATTGTGGCAACTCCTGTGTGTCTGCATTTAATTGTGCATTAGCATTTTTTGTGTAGTCTGTAATTTTTTCTTTCCTGCGCACAGAAGTGTGATGTAGAAATAGGTGCAGTAGCTAATTGAAAAGTACAGTTTTAGAGTGAAAGGAAAATACAATAGTGTTTTAAGTATGCCAAGTCACAGTTTGCATCCTGGGAGGAATTCATATGAGCAGTGTATGATGGCATATGGATGATACTTTTGTCTTTCTTGGAACTCCTTTGGTGCTGTCTCTATTCAGTGTTTTATAAACTACACTTGGCTCATGGAAAATGTAATTCTGAGTAGCTTTGTGAAAGAAACAATACACCTGATTTCTTTGGTTTCATATTTGACTGTTGGCTTCACCTACCTGTCCTTAGCATTTCTGACAACAAACAGAAACCCCAAATGCAGCAGTTTGGTTTTGCTTAGCCAAGCACCTCTTATTACACCTGGCAGGGCGTGAAATCGTGCAGCAAGGTTCTAGATGTTAACTCTCTATCTGACTTTGGAAAACAAGTCCATGGCAGCAGCTCATGTGTTTACAGTTCCCTGTGGAACATGCCAGTACAGCAGGCAGCTGTTGCCATTCAGCTTTGGCCAGTGACAATTTCAACAGTTTACAGGACATTTTAGGCAAAAGTTAAAACAAAAAGCTCAATGTCAAGAGGGAGATTGTATCAGTCTCATGTCACTTGGATGCCATCTCTGTTTTGGGGTTAAAAATATCCTGAATTACCAATCTAGAGTGCAAAACTGTCAGAATATATTATGAGAGAGACAGAACATTCCCGTTGTCAGTGAGAGCCGCTGGCTTTTATTATTACAATTGAATAGCATTTCTGCATCCTAGACAATGTTATTAATAATTGCTCATCATCCAGTACTGCAGTAAAGGAGTTGCTCCAGGGGACACAGAGTCATCGTACACCACAGTGTAATTGATAATAAAGACATGTTGCCTTCAGGGAAGATGCTTTCCGTTTTATACACTGAAGTTTTACTTCTGCAATCTCCTTTAAGAAAGAGAGATTTCAGCTTATTTACTGATGTTTTAATGAATATCTGGTGTGTCAGTCCAGTTTCCTGGGTTCTTGTGGCATCTACCACAGCTCAGTTGCTTCTGTGTATGATCTGTGACCTTGATGCAGGCCACAGAGTGAATTAACTGCTCTCTGATGTTTTGCCTGGTTTAATAAAACATGTTCTGCATTTGGTAATAATCTCCACTATGGTAAATGCTTTTAATGAATGTCCGTGTCATTGAATATCATTAACATAACGTTTTTCCTGGAAGACTGACACAACACTTGTCCTAGAAAACCTTACATTCCCTCAGCATTTATCCATGTGGATGCCATATTCCAGCTGTGTCTGTCTGGCGTGTGAAAGCTTGGACATTTTTCACGCAGTGGTATTTGTTGGAGCTTTCCCTAACGGGCAGATTGGAACAGACCAGCAGCTCTTCTCACCAACCCCGTCCCTTCCATCAGCAGCTCAGCTGGAAAATTCCTTTTTATTGTAAGCAGAGTGCTCATGAGACCAGAAAAGTGAACAGAGAACTCTGGGAGAAGGGTTCCAGGTTATATATTCCTCCAAAAAAGCCAATTTTCTGAAGCGTATTCTAGCAGTCTGGCTGCAGTCAGTACTTCAATAGCAGCTACATTTTTTATTCTAGAAGATGGTTTTCTGCAATAAACAGCACAGTTCTTTTCTCCTCTGTCCAGTCGAGAGCAAAACAGGGGGGAGGGAGTTCTTCTAATGATATTCTGTCTAATATTTCCTAGTTCTGTCTAATATTTCCTTTGCTGCGTGTACATGTAGGATTCTTCAAGGGATTTTCCATTCTATGTGGAGGCTGGCAAAGCCAGAATTTCAGGCACACATGCACACATCCACAAATGTTACGTATGTGTATTTATATGTAGGTACATATCAGTACATATATGTACCTTGCCACTTGCATTGTGGGGGAAACATGCTGCAGTATTCAAATTAAAAGTGTTGCTTTTGTGTGCATTAGGTGCATATGACTGCAGAAGCATCATTATCTGAGTTTTTTTGGGCAGAATTCTGAAATCTCAGTTGTTGATGGACGGTGCTCTCAGGTGTTTCTGTTTATACAGCTCAGGAAATTTGCATTTTGCCTCAAGATAAATAGTTGACATCACTTTAATGTGAAGGTTATCCTGCCTAATATAGTATTCCTATCCTGGTTTAAAATACATTTGCAAAGCACAGAGACTTCTTTTTATGGCTGCCTGTGTTAACAGCCTGTAGTAAGAGTCTGACAGAATTTATTGAACAGGTTCTGTAGGTTTTAAATTCTGAGAATGGAGGGATACACCTGCAATATTTGATTTGTTTGTTTGTTTTATGCTCAGCTGAACTCGATGCTGAACATGCACAGAAGGTTTTGGACATGGAGCACACCCAGCAGATGAAGCTAAAGGAGCGCCAGAAGTTCTTTGAAGAAGCCTTCCAGCAGGACATGGAGCAATACCTTTCCACAGGATACTTGCAGATAGCAGAGAGGAGAGGCAAGTTGTAAAATACCTTCTGCATAATGCACAGACTCCCAACTTGGAGAGCACTGAGGGGGCAGAGTCAGCAGTGATTTCAATGCACAGAGGAAGCACTGCAAAAATGTCCAGATACCTCCTCAGTGGAATTGGAACTTCAGATAAGCCTTTTAAACAAACTTTGTGTCCCAGGGGCACTGGATACCTTGGAAGATTAGTCAGGCTCTACTCCATGTCTGAGGAAATGCAGAGCACTGAACTGCATCTGGAACAGCATTTTTCTCTGCAGCTGAAGAGTGCATCTATGTAAAAATGTGGATGGAGGCAGCTGCTTTGTCCACTGGATTTCCAAAACCTGGGATTGTCACCTGGCAAGGGGATGCCTTAGAAAACTTTGCAAAGGGCAGAGGAAAGCTCAGTGTAGCATTTCAGAGCAGTTCCCAGGTGGCAGCTGTTCCCACTGGGTGTGATTAGGACACCAGAGGTCACATTAAGAGCTCTCCTTATTATGAAATGACAAAGTCTGGCATCTCCAGGTTGGTTAAAGCACAAGAATGCCAGAGATTACAGGCACTTCTGTGTGGGAGGTTTCCATCTGTTGGGCCAAAATGCAGGCACTGTTGGACCAGTAGGGAAGCCAGTGGGAAATTAAGCATTCATGTGGCAGGAAAAAATGTAGAGATTCTGTCCCTGCTCCAAGTGCAGTTCTGCTATCATTTGTAATGTCAGAGCAGGGAATACAATCCAAGGTTTCCATTTCTCTGCATGAATGCTATAAATACTCATCTGCAAGATGCTCTGCATGGGTGGCCAGGGAGAGGTGGGATATGTAAATCTGAATTCACAGTCAGGGGAGGAACTGAGTTGGAATCTCCTGCTTTCTGTAATGTGTGGTCTTCTAGACTAAAAGTGGACATTGTCATGGGCTAGTACTGGACACACAGCTCTGTTAGAGTGTTAGGCTGCCTAACGTTTGGAACTTCAGCTTTTTAGTATAATGTGGAACCCATGTTTATCAACAAAAACTGTTTTAATGGAAGATTTGGACCTGCAGTAAATGTAAAACTGCAGAGCTATAGCATATTTGAAAAAAAAAAAAAAACCAATCAAATTACAGGATTTCATCTCAGTTCACCTACAAAAGCTTTCAATAGGGTAATTGGTAAATTTGGATAAACCAGTAAACTGTTAATTGTAATATTTGATATTATGCAGCAACTGGACTTAACTCTGAGTGGCCTTGAACTTGTTTTCTGTTTGCATGTTTTGCTGTTCAAGGAAGGAGATGCTCACCCAAGTATTTACCTCCCTTGCAAATTGTCAGTACTGTATTGACAGATAAGTAATTTGCTTGAGTAATTAATAATGTGAAATCCCCGTGCTGAGAGAAAATACTAGGCATGAGCCTGGGTTTACAGACTACTGACATTTCTTAGATTAACTGAGAGAAGAACAACAGCTGCTCTCTGTTAACATTAATCCTGATTTCTGAATTTCTATGTCCCTTGTATATTGACATTTAGTGACTGTGTGCTTAAATGTGTTTGTTTTTCTCTACAAAGACTTTTAGTTGAGAGAATTGAAAAGGAGTGTTCCAAAATGGAAAGTTTCAATCTTTGCCCCTGAGTCCCATCTCAGCTTATTTCTGAGAAGGTTACTGCTATAAATACTGCTGCTAAGAATGTTTTGGTTTACAAAAGCTGTAATGGATGTTTGTTCGTTTCACAACAAAGATTGCAGAGTGCTCTTGGATTTGGGCTGAGGTTGCTGCTGAGCAGCTCCTGTGAGTGGGCTCCTTCCATTCCTAAGTTTAATTATTGCTAATGTAGACAATTACAGCAGCTTCTGCAGCCTTGGTAGGTAATAACCTCGTGTAGCTGATTGTCAGTTCGCTCATTGTGCTGTTTCTCCTGCAGAACCGATTGGAAGTATGTCTTCCATGGAGGTGAATGTGGACATGCTGGAGCAGATGGACCTAATGGACATGTCTGACCAGGAAGCACTCGATGTCTTTTTAAACTCAGGAAGCGAAGACAATAATGTGCTGTCTCCCATGCTGGGTATGGTACTTGTAATGGCAGCCTGCTTAGAGACAGTGATAGACCACCAGAACTGCTCTGATGTGTAATGGATGATGTTATCTCATAAAACATCACATTTGATGTAGATTGACTGTTCATTAGTGCTTCCCAAAACATTAACATTTAGTTGCTGTACAAGGGAGTTGCTGCAAAACTACGTGGTATTTCCAGACACACTCATTTTTCTTACTGCAGTTCCCTGTTGTATTCATCACAGTCTGGGTAGGTGATGTGTTATATACTGGCTTGAGGTGCATTTTTCCCAATATAGAGTTAATAGAGGAAATTTTAGCAAACATCAACAGAAAGCTTGCAGTAATTAAGCTTTTATTTTTAAGACTGCTTGCTTAGAGTTTGTCCAGAACATTGCTTGGCAAATTTGGACCAGCTGTATAATGCAAGATCTTCAGTGTGAGATACTGAGAGGCATGGTTCAACCCAGCAGTTTACACGTACTCTGAGAATTAGTGTTTCAATACTGGATCTTTTTTCTACCATGGAAGTGTTTTCCTAGTTAAAAACTTCAGTACTAAAATGCCTTTCCTCAAAAGAGCCAAAATGATTTTTCTTGCGGGAGATGATGAAGCTCCTTTAAAGCTCCTTTTGATTTCTTCTGAAAATACAGATTGAAATATTTTTATGGAAGTACTTACAGTACTCCCTATGTACAGGTGATTAACACCTGCTGTGAACATGAAAAGCTAATGGTAAATGGTCAAGGCACAGTTAACTACTAAAGGTTTTTTTGTTTCATTGCAAATGTGAATTCAGATGGGTGGTTTTGGATAGGCATCCACTTCATGCATTATTAAAGCTGATCATCGTTTGAGCTTGCCAGTAATTACAGAAACACCCTTGCAGGCTGTTTGGCAGATGTTGGACCAAGAAGCTTCGTGTCCTAACAGCAAACAGTCTTAGCTGGATTATCTAAGGAAGTGCAGAAATGACTTTTTTAACTAAGTAGACAAAGTGCATTAGCTTTGGAAAAAAATACATTCATTATTTTATGCTGTAATCTGAATATTACAGCATGTATGTACAGTGCCTATACATGCACATACACTGCAATGTAATGTACTTGTGCTGTAATAATGTTCCAGCAACACTACTGCAGTGTAAGTCTTGTGAATCTTGCTCTTGTGGTTCCAGACATTTTATTTCCCTCTGATTAAGCGGTTTTTGTGCTTGCTTTAAGAACCTGGCAGCCCAGTATCAAACCAAATATGCAATAGTCTTCATTCTCAGAAAAATGAGATGGCTTAAAGGTAACCCTTCATTTTGCTGTCAGTGGAGAACTGGGTTGACAGGGCAAGGTTTGTTTGACAATTGTGCTGAACACCACAAAATACAGGTAAGTTACCTTCATAACTGGTAAAAATGAGAATCAGCTCAAGACATTGAAATGTTTTCAAATTTGTCTTGCTACAAACATTGCCAGCTTGTGGGCATTGGCTTTGCAACGTTTCATGACAGTAAGTTAAACTGCAAAGCTGAGTTAGCTCTGTCACTCCTGAAAAACTCTTCCTCTGGGTGTTGTGTAAATTATTCTAATGCATGCTGGTGTACACCACATAAGGCAGGTTCTCTGAAATTTCTAGTATTAAAATTTAGCTCAGATACTTGAGGACCAGTAATAGGCAATGTGGTTTGAACTGCTCTGCAAACAGTCTGAGCAGAGGTAGGGTGTAGCTCATATCCATCTGACCCTTCTGAGACACTTCTCAATAAAAATTTTAAAAGAATTTTCTCACTAAAGTTACTCACCAGCTGAAGCTGGGTGCTCTGACTATGGAGAAACACCTGTTAGGTATAGAAGAGAAGGAAAAAAGGGCTTTATTTGGCAGATCACATAGCAAGTGTTTAGATGTTTCCTCATTTTAACTTATTTGCTGTCAGGAACTGTCCAGGGAAGAGGATCTGATTTTGAAACCTGAACTCTCAAACTGCAAGCAAACACTGTTACACTGAATTTGCTTACAAGTCTTCTTTGCACAGGATGTGGAGGAAGCAGAGTCTTAAAATCCCACTCCTGTGCACCTGAGCTGTGGTACAGCTCTACCAGAGGATTGCTTTCATGCTGTGGGCAAGAATTTGTTTTGCTTTTGCATCTTCATTTTTAGTCAAAACCGGACACAATTATTATTGCTTTCTTCCTAGTTGTTTGTTTGGTTTTTAATTTCCAATTTGTGTAGTTCTGTTGCACTGCATTTGTTGGGATTTTCTTCTTGGTATCTTGCAAAAGAAGGGAAACAGCCTGAAAGTGACTCCCTAACCAGCACAGAGCTGATGTTCATGTACTGACTTCTCAATCCCCTTGCTGAGCCAGAGCTTGACTTTTGTTGTTGTTGTTGTTTTCCCAACTCTCAGGACCCGACTCCAACACCTACGTGAACGAGATAAGCCTTCAGGTGCCGAGCCAGTCCGAGTTACGGCAGAAGCTCTGTTCCCTGTCCTCGACCTGCACCGACTCGGCCAGCCAGGACGCGAGCGAAGGAGAGTCCCCCGTTGTTCAGTCTGACGAAGAGGAAGTTCAAGTGGACACTGCCCTTGCTGCTGTAACTGAGAGAAAGGGTGCTTCAGATGGCAGTGATGAAAGTGACTCTCAAACTATTTGAATCTTAAAACCATATCCTTTAAGAATGACTTCTGAATGAATGAACAAGTGAATGAAGAGCTTGCCTGTGTAACAATTTGCTAACCAAGCATAACAGCCAGATCTTTTTACTTAGTAATACTGCCTTTTTACAAAATTGCCAGTCATGTGGAGGTTGGTTTTTAAAGAAAAAATTATGCCTAAAGCACACACACTTTAACAGTAGTCTTGGGGCTCAGGGGAGCAGTAAAACTGTTGTATATACTATGTATAAGAGAATTTAAGGGGAGAGGTAGAAGTTACTTTGACCACTAACCTTTAAATGGCTGATTGGAAGTACTTAAGAGTTGATGTGTAATACTGAACCCAAATTGTTCCTTGCATGTTTTCAGCTGCTGCAACTGAAGATTTAGGATCCAAACCAAAATGAAAAGTTATTTTCTACTCTTTACTACCTACTGTCTGCCTCCTGCCTTTGTCTACTAATGCAGCAGTGTCTACTGTTCTCACAGTTCTTATTCAGGACCAACTTAGTTATAGGTGTTAAGGAAACAATAAGAACCTGAGAAGGAGGAGAGATGCATATGGAAATGTTACACTCCTTGTGGAGCAGGTATCTTAGCTTTGTGTAAACTTACTCCTCTTTCAAGATAAAATAAAGTATTTCTATCCCAACCATGTCTTTTACTTGATTACCCAGGTATTTTATCCATGACAGGTGAACAGAGGAGCCTAAGTCAGAAACAAAAATGGTTATTAGGAGCACCAATGTAATGTGCTTTTCCATGGTAACATCTGTTTGACTACACTAGGGAGATAAACTTGACTTAATTATTAATTACGTGCGTGTATTTTAGAAACCTCAGGACCTGTAGGCGTCATCTCATTGCCGTTTTTTCTGCAGTCATTTTTCTCTCTGAACTCGAGGTCTGACCATGTCTAACGCCTGTTGCTTGTCAAGTCTCATGCTCTATTTGCAGGGATCTGCTCTCCTTTGAGAAGGCTCCTGGCTCCTGCTCTTCCTGCACAGAGGGAAGGAATGTAATCAGAAACAGCGTAAGTAAAAGGATGAGCTGTGATGTAGATTCCTTCCAAAGACCTGCCCTGACAAAGCCAATGGTTGGGAATGAGGCATCTCCTGCTGCTTGCCAGCTGGGAAGTGGCCAGTTTCCTTAAGGATTCTCCTGTTAGCTGACAAAGGGTTCCCTGACCCCTGTCTGGGAAACGAAGGCTGGAAGCTCCCTACCTACAATTAGAGATTTACTATTTAACAAGGCAGCTGTTGAAAGAAATTTTTCTTGAAGGAGCTTCCTTTACTCCCTTGCTTTCCAGAAGACAGACAAAATGTCCAAAAAAGTTTTGTTTTTTTTATTAAACCTTGTAGTACAAACCTGGAAAGTAAACAAAAAACTGGCAATAAACAACATGAAGTCTTTCCTTACAAGGAAAGAGAGCAGAGCAGCGCTAATAAATTAAAATGTCAAACTGTAAGCCATAGTCAGAAGTTTACTGTCAAGAGGGAAAAGTACACAGCAAGGCCATAAAAACCAGACAACCACATTTGAAAACACTTGACTCTGTTTATGTTATTGTTAAATATTCCAAAACAGTTCAGTCTTCTGCAACAACAACCAACAAATTGTATTATAGGACTTTCCTGACAGTCACCACTGGCAAGCTCAGTGCAATATGGGTAGCTACGGTATTGTTGAATTCAATTACGAAACAAAACAGTTTGTGAAAACATTTTCCCTTTTTTATTCCACACATACTGTACACACAACCAGAAAAGGGCAACAGCTACTCCATTATTATTTTTTGTTGTTGTTCAGTGATGTAAGCAGCACTTATAAATGTTACAAGAAAAACCCTGTAAGCATCCAATCCAACCGATGAAGAAAGTGAAACGTAAGGCTTTTCTTCATCTTGTCTCTTTGCCATCCCTCCCCCCACCCCAAGAAAAGGCTCAAGTATTTAAAAAAATTTACAGGCATATGTACAAAAGGTGTGATTTTTTTTTTGTTACAACATGAAGAGAAAAAATAGACAAGATGAAAGCAAATGCATTTTCACATTCAAAAGAAATATGCAGACTTGCTAGTGGCTCTAAATGTGATCATATAATGAAACAAATTCAAAACAAAAATTAATGCTTGACTGTGTAAAGGTGTGAAAAACAGCAGTGGAATGGAAATGGAATGTTAGAAAGATTGCACGTCTATGACAAAAGAAGCACTTATGGCTTCAATCACTTTTTTCTTTTTTTTCTTTTTTTTTTTTTTTTAAAGGATGCTATTGAAGGGTTTTTGATAAAGTAGCCAACAGCCCCAAAAAAAAACAAAATGGCTTTCCTAATGAAATCAGGCACAGTTTTCCCTCACATGACTCCTCAAGGCAGGCAGTCTTTTTTCCTCTTTTTTTTTTTTTTTTTTTAATTTTTATTTTTCCCCCTCAAAACAGATGCATAGTGATGTGCTGGTAAAAGAGAACATACTCCAAATCTCCTCCTTTTGCCTACAGTTAGGAAACAAAGTCCATCTTCAGCTGCCATAACCTCCCAAAGAAAGTGTGTATTCTCCAATTTAAAAAATTACAAAACTCATCTTGCTGTGAGAATAAAAGACAGCCAAAGTAAAGCAATTTCTTTCAAGTTTTTGTCTCCCATCCCTTTTCTCTCTAGAAAAATCTGCTCACATGACTGGAGAACAAATTATAAAACACATCAAACTTTAACCTATTCAAAAAATGGGTTAAAAGCCTTTTCTCACAGTTACCAAAAAGGCTTTTTATTTTTTTCAGCCATAGGGACAATACAAATTAATATTTTATCAGCCCCTTGCCGGTTTTAAAACAGTGAACATACGGCAGTTTAAAAAAATCAGACTGCTGTATCTATCTATTCTAAGTACAAAAAAAAAAAAAATTCAACAGTTTAATGCTAAAACAAAATTAGTTCTCTAAAACCAGAAGAAAATCTTCTTTAGAGCTAGTGCAAAGACAGCTTGTATTCTACAGCAAGTACTCCAAACTATGGTATAATAATTACAAAAAATATATATAAATTGACAAAATGAGAGTGTTGGCATCTTCAGGATTAACTTGAAGCACTTTTGGATGAACTGGAGGATGAAAGCCTAGATGATGGCACGTCCACTGTTGCTCTCTTACGAGGTCCTCTTTTTGGTGTAGGCTTGCTGATACAGTTCTCAATGCTGCCATTTTTACCAGATACTTTTCCACAGATTTGATTGACCAGACTGATTATTTGTTCCTGTTCAGGAAGCAGGAAAAACAAAACACAAATTAGCATCTGCTCTTCCTCCAGAGTCAAAAAGGACAGCCATGGAGTCAGAAATGCTGGGAAGCCCATCTTAAAATGCTGCTTGTACCAGTGCTGCTCTTCAAGAGTTGACATGGTCATTTCTCCCACTGCTTTGCTATTTACCTTCGAGGCCAAGTCCCCTCACAGGTAAAGACATGGAGCCTCAGCCCAGAACCCAGGCACAGTCCTAAATCACCAACTTGAGTTCTGGGATTACTCATCATCACACTTGCTTGGAGCCATTCCCGCACCTCTCATCTAGACGTGCTCTGCAAGTCTGCCTTAAAGGATGCTCATGCTGGACTGGAGTAAGTCAGCTGAACTTACAGTTACCAACAGAGGGAAGGTATTCCAAAGGACAAAAGTTACCACAACATAACCAGTGAAAGCAAAGCCTTCTGTTCCATCCCAAAGCATTAAGTGGCTTCTTACGCTCTTGGCACATACTCATGCAGTTTATGCTTCAGGTTTCATCCCTGTCATCATGTTTCCCTTGGTTTTTTTTTTAACTTAAATCATAATAAAGCACCTTCTTCGCATATCAAAACCAAAACCAAAACAAACCCCCAAACCCAAGACCATTTCCCTGAGGCCTCAGTAGGGCAAAGGCAGAGTTCAGTCTACTCCCAGGTGTTGGTTAGCCAGCCCCCACAGCCCCGGGGCGGTGTCACGCTCACCTCATCGTAGCGGTACATCATCTTCAGCCCCCGACACGACTTCTGCTTCTCCACGTGCCGCAGGGCACACTCCAGGCAGAAGACAACATTTTCATTCTCCTGTACAACCTACATAAAAGAGCAGAGTTGGGGGGGGAAGAAGTGCAGTTGAGGTCCAAATTGTAGCCGTGTTCCCCACGCAGTATTCAACTACGGCCTGGATTACTACACCTGGATTTTACTGCAAGCTAGTAGAAGGAGGTGTAAAGCACTACACATTGTGAAATGATTCGGGATGTGTAAGAAGTAGAAAGAACATTATCTCTTTTAGTGTGCTCATGTTGGCAAATACATATAATTTTAAACAAACAAAACCCCATCAATAGTAATGAGGGCTAAATCCAAACCATATACACATTTATTGGCATCTCCTATGCAGTCCTAAAGATCTCCTGAAAGGAGTATTTTCCCATTACTTAAAATGCTGTCTTGAACAAGGATGAAATCAGCTTAGCCACAGGATTCCTCAGCTACTGTCTTGTTCAGCAGAAGTCACATTTGCTTATCTGGCTGCCTCCCAGGCCTGCACACTCAGCTTGGAATTTAATGTCCAAGTTGTTTTTTTCTGTCCCTAACTACTGTTAAAGACAGGGAAAAATCCTTCCCATAATTAAACTTACTCCAGAGCAAATGGACCAGAATTAAGAGATTCTGGTTAGTGTTTTGGTTTTTTTCCAAATAAACTTATTTTAAAGTTACTTCAAACTCATGCTGCTTAAACAGTGGTCTAAAAACATGTAAACTCAGCATACTTTATCCTAGGGAGGGAAATGGCTGCATCTGATTATATACAGTTACATTTCATTTCCATTAAAAACCTAACATCTATAACCAAAAATCCCCAAAAGATGACAGAGAAAAAGAACTCCCAAACCGAAAGGACTAAATATGAACTCACAGGCACTTTATTATGTTTGTTTAAATACCTGTTCTTGGAATTAAAGGTATTTAAGGTAGTGGGAGGGGCTTTTGGTATTTTTAATGATATTGCTGTGTTTGTAGGTGTTCTGCATACAGCTCAAAGCCTGGAAGTGTCACCACAGTGGTCAGCACACCTTCAAAACCCAGTAGGCAATTCCCTCTAAAAAAGAGAGAAAGCATAGTGGCTATTTTTGGACAGGTTGGCAGACAGCTTGATGGATGGGATAAACCTCCCCTGCAATTTGGCTTGCAGGGACATTGTCCCAGCATGGGCTGTGGCTGCATGCCTGTGGCTCATGGCATGTGTCTGAGCTGTACCTCATCCTGAGACCTGCTCTGCCATGACTTACTGCTGCTGGCAGCCCGCAGGTGTCTTTGTTAGCCCTCGTCATGCAATGCAAACATCTCACGGGTGTCTGAGGGCAGCTGAGTGCCTGGTTTATCCCCACTTCTGGCAGGGTGGGAAGCCAGCTGGCACTGCTGTCTTCTGTCACCACTGGCCAAGGCAGTAAATGCTCTGACAAACTCCATCGACACCTCTGTGTCTTGCATGGAGTGCAAGACATGGCTCTGTGGCCATGTGCTGTCTCAAATGCCTATAGCTCTCTGGAATGCTAGAACAGGGGAACAGTACCCCAGAAGTGGCAAAGGATTGTACCCACCATGGAAAGATAGCACAGGTGCTGACAAATCTGACACCTCCTCTCTGACGTTTCTAACTGCAACCACTTTCGAGGCTTTTTCTTGCCATCCACGCTGGCGTTGCTGCTGTCGTGGCTGCCGTAGCGCGCCGAGGAGTGGAGACCGGCCTCGTACAGCTGCCGCCGCTGCCTCAGCTCCGTGTCCCTGTGAATGGGGGCAACAATGAGACACTGGCACTGCCTCCAGCCACCACAGAGCCACACACAATCACCCCTTTACCACACTCATCACTGAAACCTGAGCTCCACACAGCAAAGCCCTGAGTGTTGTCAGAGGTTGGTGCCATTCCCTGAGCATGGCGGACACAGCCAGCACCCGGGAAAGGCTGCCTAATTGCAAAAGCTATCTCCGGATTTTAACAGCGACCACTGTATCAAGCCAATGGTTCTCAAACTGCTCCACAGAGAACTGGGGATTGCCGAGGACTTCCTGGAGGTCGATGGTTGCTCGGGCCATGTGGAGAGTCGGGAGCTGTGGCTAACATGACTGTCATTCCTGAAGTTGCCAAAAGCCACCTTGAGGAAGAGGAGCCGTTGCTGTCAGGAGTAACAGCCCCTTCATCAGGAGGCAGAGATGAACCAAGGACCTGCTGCCATAAGGTGCTTCAGGCAGGAAAGGGGGAGCAGGGCAAGTGATTGTGCCAAAAGACGAAGATCTTGCTGTACACCCAGGGAAAAAGAAGGAGATGTCAATTAAGAACAACCACCAAGCCCTCCGGCCGCCCGTCCTTCACCCGCGGCGTGTCTAAGGCGGACAATACCTCCTGTGCTGAACTCTACAGCTCTAGGAGAGCAGGTTGGGTTGGAGCTGAGTGGAAGACAGCAAGTGTGGAGTGAGCCGAGCAGATGGAAGGGGAGGATAAAAAAGTGCACCACCAGACACAGCTGAAGATGGGTGGAGAGCCAAGCTAAGCAAATGGCACGGGCAAACCGAGCAACCAAGGCAGATCAGGAGAAGAGGCAGCAAGAGACACAACAAACAAGCAAAACAAAACAAAGGAAAAAAATATGGTACAGTGTTCCACTTCAGATGGCTTTTTTTTTTTCCTTTTTTTTCAGATTTTGTTGTCTGGGCTTTTGTTTCCTATAAGCAGCCACAGGAAGGATCGATATCCTCCAGTGAATTCCAACCTATGCATAAGAACAAGTTTGAGAACCACTCTGATAGAGGTCGATGTGATGGTCTAAAGAGCAAGCACCAACATTTCTGTTTCGCCTTTTGTACTTGCAGACTTCCTCTTCAAGGGGAAAAAAAAGGCACTTGAAAGTGGTTATTCCCACAGGGGAACCACCTGCAGGTAAAGCAGTCAGCACACCTCTTTGCATTTCTTTCTGAACACTAAACAACACATGGGCTGTTTTCCCCTTCAATATGTCACTGGAAATTTTCCAAATGAACATGCTAGTTAGTTAAATACAGTTTGTAGACTCCATTCATCAAAACTTTCTTGACATCTCGAGTATCAGTTGTCACAAACTTGAAAGATAGGTAGCAACTACATGGTGGGGAACAAAAGAGAAGATCATTACAAAGGAAGCCAGGCAACATTATATTTTCTTTTCTCACCTATCTTACGAGAAACCCTGAACATGTGTCCTTAATACTGGAGAGAAAAAGGAGTGTGAAGTTTTTACTCTTTAAAACACCGGCGTTCTAACGCCGGACGTGTTACCATGCACGCACAGCTGCTCACTTACTCACTGGTTTAAACCAAGACAACTTTCTGTATACAAAGGACCTTCTGCACCTGTAGTGTAACAGTCTTGATGCTGAAGACAAGGGTTCCTGGTGCAAAACCCACTACAGACATGGACTCACAGTGACTACTGATGCCAAGAGGTTGAAAAATTCAAGGTGTTTGACCACTTGGCACCACGTAGTTCACATAATGCATCAGGAAATCTTGACCCTCAGCACCAAGAATTAACAAATAAAATCCTAGTGCAAACTGTAGTTTTAATTCTTTGATGGTGTCTAAAGCAGGGAATTCTTAGAGTAAGACATCCCAAGAATGGGCACTTTCACATCAGCTACAGCCAAGGAAGCTGTTTCTTCCATGTGTGCCCGTCTTCAGGTACATTTGCTGGGCTTTTGCTTGGATAAGTAGGGGTGAGGTGTGTCTGAACGGGTTACTTACGGCATCCACCTCTGGAGTCTGTCAATGAAAACAAAAGAGGTACAGCAGGCCCCCAATTCGTTACCTGAGCTCTCCCAGGAGCGATGATATCGTACTCAGAGTCGGTCCGTTTTCTTTTTTTGCTTCTGCTGTTGCAATCTGATAAAGCAACTTTTCCATTGAAAATGGTTTGGCTATACGGCGCCGCTTCATTTCCTGGGACAGAAGGAAATTGCCACATTAGTTCCCGAGCAAATTTGAAAACAAAATGTTATCAAGAATTTATTCAAGGTTAATTAACTAATATTACTGATACTAATAAATTGAAACAAAAAATAGCCTTTTGAAACAATCACAAGTAAAATCTTTCCCTAGTCCCAGTTAAACAAAGTGTTTATGTTCCAAGCACCTCAAAATTCTCTCCCTAAAAACAGATGTTTCCTGTGGAGGCCGAGAGGAGCAACACCATCACTCAAGCTCAGCAATACTGGATGGCTCAGAGTGCCAACAGTGTAAGATCCATACACATGACCTGCCTGAAACCCAGGACTGGTGTTATTTTGCATCTTTTAAAACATAAAAAAGACAACAACTAGTGTAACAGGCAGATGCCTGGGAAAAAAGAAGACAGGAAAAAGAGAGGGGTTCAGGTCTGCCTGTTACTGGTCCCTCTGTGAAAGCTATAAAGTTACGTTTTTCACTCAATACAAACTGAGTGATTTTGATAGCTGAAACCCTTTTGGTAATTCTTAGGTGGGCAAAGTCCTTGATTTAATGTGCAGATGGGAAAAGTGTAGCATTTTCCCAGTACCTGCAGAGGTCTGTTTTGGTTTATGTAGAGTCAGAGAGTTAAATGATGCTGACACTAGACTGTAATTTGAGGGTGACATTTCTGGTTAGTGGTTAAACCTGCCAAATACCTACACATAACCCCAAAGACTAAATTTTTTACCTTAATTCTTTTTCACCCTATTCTGTAACCCTAATTACATGCTCTGGGTATTTCTTTTTTCACAATCAATATATCATTAAATTAATCATTTTTAATAGCACCAATTGCATGCATTCAAGTGATAACTATCACATCAAATGGAATAGCAGCCTTTGCTGACCAAAAAGGGTTGAAAAGAGGTTCAGAGGTAAGAGAAGTGTTCTTCAGAAGCAATTTGCTCTGCTAGACCCTGCATGGGGTTGGAACAGCTACACTGTCAGGAATGGTATGGGAAGATTTTTCCATGTTAGGTTTACTTAGTCTGAGGCTGTGTACACAAGAACAGACTCCAATCCAGGGAAAAATCCTGCATGGGCAACACACACAGCCAGGATAAAAGGTCACAGTGGGTGGCTAGAGAAGAAACAAGGTCAGCTACAGCTGGGTGACAGCTCAGGGACACTCTGAGCCTAAGCTGGGTTTAGCACAACTTGCTGTATCTCTGCATTTATGTGAATTTCTGAATCCATGTACATTTTTCTCTTTCATACAGGACTGAAACACAGGTAAGTATTTTACAACAGACTTGTACTGCTGCGTAATTACTTCTTTTAGTGACACATTTTTCAATTTCATGAAAGTCAGCAAACATTCATATTATAATTATCATCAGCCTGGCACTTGTGATCTCTCTTGCTCTCATTCATCTCTTGGTCATTCATTTTCCAGGCTGAGTAGTACTCTTATATTTAATGCAGAGGCTAATTAATAACTTTAACCATTGATCTCTGCTGTGCTTTTTCTAGTTCCTCTATATTCCTTCTGCAATTAGAATTGCACAAACCACCAAGACTACACAGTGTCAGAGCAGTTGTTTCTGCTTTGTTATCTATTCTCTCCTTGTAATTCTTAACATTCAATGTATTTTTGTTATGCCACTCCAGAGCTTGACTGGAGCTTGACTGACAGCTCCACAGGAACTCAAAGACCTCTTTTCTCAGTACCAAGGGCCCATCATTCAGAGCCCATCTCTGTATCTGTCACATTAGGATTATGTTTTTAAATTTAAATTTAACATTTATCAACACCGAACTTCATCTACCATTTTCTCACTTGGATCACTCGGTATCATGAAATCTTTCTGTAACACTTCATAGCTTTAATTTTTGCTGCCATTACCATTAATATCCTCAGCATAAAGAATCCGTTTTGCTATTAACTTCCCTTCCTAGGTTATTTATGGATACATTAAACTGTGCTAGTACAAATTCCTGAGGAAGACAGAAAAAGACCTCCTCCCTTTTTGACAAAAACTGACCCATCCTCTGCTTCTCTTTAAATCAGTTATTTTTTTGGTGTGTGAACTTCACCTCTCAATTTATTTAAGAGTCTTTTCTCCCAAAAATGCAGACTCTGTCAGCTGCTGTCTACTCTTCTTCTTACCTACTTCCAAAAGTTTCAAGGGCTGGAGGCCATGACCTTGCTGCAAAAGCCACCACTGGTGGTTGCCCTGTTCTCATTCTTGTGTACATTTCCTTTTTCCTTTTGGTCTTTAGGAAGTTGTTCTCTGAAACCTCTTTTTGATCTGCATTTCTGTGTATTTAACACATCTTGCTGCAGAGGTTCTTTTACTTGCATTTTCATCTTCTGAACACAAAAGGGATTTTTTGGTCTTATTTCAGACTCCTTTCTCCTGATGTTCAGCTGTGCTATGTTTGCCATTTGAAATTGTTAGTTTTGGGGGTTTTTTGCTAAGCAATGTGCATGTATTGTGAGCCTCTAACAAGGCATCTTTAAGCAATTTCTGTGCTGCATGAACACTTAGCCCTTCTTTCTGCACTCTCAATTTAACCAACTTCCTTGGGTTTATGTGAGGTCATCTTTTAAAACAAAACACCACAGCAGTGGTTATTTTGCATTTTACTGCACTTCCAAGGTTCTTAATCTCTGCTCTCCACCCAAGCACAGCTCTTTGCTAGGGAGGACATCAGGTACATTTCTGTAGGACATCCTTCCCTTTGGTTTCATCTGAAGGAGCCCCATGTGCTCAGGGTGGGACAGCTCTGTGACAGGAGCCAAGGAGTGGGAATCTTGTGGCGTTTTAAAGGCATGTTCCTCACACAAACTGAAACTGGAGGCAAGGGAAATACCTGTCCAGGCCCTGCCAGCATCTTCCCTGGATGGTCAGGAGTACTGTGCTAATGCCACAATTTTCCTATTTAGGAGATCAGTGCACAGGGATTCTGTCACTGGTGACAGAGTTAAACCTGGCTTATGGACTGTAACCTCTCCTGTGTGTGCAGCAGTGCTGCTCCAACTGGAAGACCAACTCCGTCTTTCCTGTGTACTTCTTCCTCTTGTATTACAGTACCAGCTGAGTCTCTTCCCACCAAATTTCTGGTAGGCCCTATAGCACCAAAGCCCTCCTTTAAAACCAGACATCCCCTCTCATTTCCAAACCTCTAACCCAGAGTGCCTTCATTTAGTCCAACATTCTGTACTTCAGTTTCCTAAATGAGTTTCACTGACTTTGCCCAATGCCTTATTTGAAGCTATGGAGTTATCCCTTTGCCACTCCAAACACACACTCTTCCACCACAACTTTAAATCTTCATCTCATTCTTACCTTAAAATTTCAAGAGCTCTTAGGGTGCTTTTTAAAAACCAGCAAGCTTGTTCCAAGTATGGTCTAGGTTAAACCTGACTGTCTCTTTACACAGGTGTTTCTATAAACTCTTTTATCCCAACAATTTTTCCAAAGTGCTTGTAAGATTGAAATCAATGCAATTTCAGATGCAGAATTTCATTTTTCCATGTATTAAAGGAGATTGAGCAGTCATTCAATACAGAAATGAAACAACATCATTTTAGTAATATAAAGAGAGTCACTATAAAAAAATCAGGTTACAGTATCACAGGATGAAAACAAAGTTAATTTATCAAATGCTAAAAACTGTCAGTATTGCTGTGGAGAACGAACAGACAGAAGGTACAGCTGTTTATCAGAGAGTTCATTTAACAGTCCAAAAGGGGAATCTTGCCCATTACACAGAACATCTCACCACCTCTGGAGAGCACAATCCTGGCCAGCCTTGTGGCAAAGTGCCTTGTCAAAGTGGAGGAACGAAAGAATAATTTCCAAAATTAAAGGGGATTAAGAACATAAGACAGTTTGAGGACAGAAAGGGAAGGGAAGAAAAAAAAAAGAGAAAAGAACAACACAGTAGATGTTTTAAAAGTTATTTTGATATAAACTTGTTATCTGTGGCTCTTGTAAAGTTTGTGAGAGCTGTGACTTCAATTTCCAAGGTAGGTTATCATAGACTGTAATCTGCTGGATTTTCAGTCAGTTTATATTTACCCAGTGCAAAGCTCTTAAAAATTAATCAAAAGAAACTGTTCTTCAAAATTTGAGGCACCAAGAGCTGTTTAATTGCTGCATAGTGATTTCTGTCTCTTACAGGAGTAGCATTTTCACGAAATCAAACAAGTGTTCAGTAGAGCGACAAATACAGCATATGGAGTTAATATAATCATGTATGTTCACACAGGAAATGTCAGCTCAGGATTCTTATGCCTTACTTATAGATATACACAATCCCCACCTTCCCCCAAAATAAATATGTAATAAAATAACCTTTTATTTCAAACTAAGTTAATATACAGTTAGTATAACCAGGCTGGAAGAATTCCATTTACCCTAAAGAAGCAATCCCTAACTCTGGACATATTACAGTTAATTACTTAGTAACTTGGTCTGAAGCTGTAAAGGATAATTTACTAGTGGCTTAGCTATAAAACACTACCAAAATAGTATCTGTAACCCAGAATGTATTTCAGAAGGTTGGGAACACAATTAGTGACGTATATTCTTTGTCCAAGAACACAGAAATGTAGCCAGAATCATGATGACTGGACCATTCACCTGTGTCTGCAGGCAACCTGCCCTGGTCAGTTGTGTGAAAAGGGAATGGGAAGGTTATTTATTTACATCTAGTATTGGATGGGCTGGTCAGTGAACCTAAGGATTTTCAAGTTGATTAAAATTGAAATTGCCCTGATCAACAGCTTTTCCTGAATGAAGGGGCAGAGAAAAACAAGCAATACAGCTGTGAGTATTAACTGACTCTGCCTATCATAGGAGCTAACAAGCACAGTTATTCAGATATTTGCACCTGAGATTCTAATGGTTCTAGAAAACATCACTTAAAAAAAAAATTAGTAAGCATAATACAATGTATAATCATTAGCTCTGAAGGGATTTTTGAAAAGCTTCCTTGCAAACTGGTCTGCAGGCACAACAATCTTCTGAATTTTTTTATATATACACAAGTCTTTAACTGTCAGTTAACAACTCAGTCACTTTTCTGAAAACACTGGATCGTCTTATGCCTTGCAGAACGTTTTCCTTTTTTTTGTTTATTTAGTAGTCCAGAAACACAGATGGAGTTGCACTAGTCTCACAATGCTACCAATCCTGGAATGTCTGCTTTGCTGTCCTTTTAGATGGCAGGGCCGTGAATCCATTCTAACTCCTTTTTCTCAACTTACCTTGGCTGTTTTAAAGCCCATACTTGTCCACTGGGTGGTAGCAAAGTGCACCGATTCGGAAACACTATAGCCACAACACACTTTGGACACAAAGGATCCAGGAAAACAGACAACAAACTGCCCGCTCTGCTGTACAGTACGGTGCACCCTGATCCCCTCCTTACACAAGATCTCTGGGGAGATCTAGAAAGACAGAGGGAAAAAAAAAGAGAGAGAGAAAAATAATCAATTGGAACTTTATTTTACAATTCTCTGATCCTCTTCCTGGCTGGGTGCTGCCACATGCTGCTGCTCACAGAGCAAAGTGTGCTCTGCCAACAGCTCCGCTCCGATCGCTTTCCCTCTCTCATTCCACACGTGCCACACCTCAGCATTTGGAGTGACAACTGCAGAAGTGGCTCTCCTCAAACCAACAGTTTAAACTCTCACTTGCCCAATGACAGAACACTGTCTACTACTACAGAACGCAATGCAAGTCATTCAGCTTTCCATCCAATCTCTTCCAATTTGGCACTGAATCCATTGTGCTACTGCACTTCTGTGAGATGTTAACATGAGTAGCCAAAGGAGGAATTTTTGTTATGGGCTCCCAAATTTATACTGAAATGCACTAAATAGAAATTGTTATTCACAAGATAAACAAAGGAGCCAAAAATACTTAAGTATTAGGCTTCTCCTATCCATGCTGGCATCATAAAATGTCAGTCATGGCAGATGAATTGATTAAATCCCACTCCCTTTTTGAGGCTAAATACATTACAGACAGTATTAAAAATGGACATTTATTGCACTGTCATGTTTATTTTTATATTAACACACAATAACTGCCTTGTTAGAAAAATACTATGTGGGTAAACACTGCAAACAGAAAGTAGCCCCCTCTGCATCACTGCAGTGTAAGACAAAACCAAAATAAACCCCCAACCAACCAGCCTCCTGATTAGCCTTGGGTTCTCACATGGGAATGCCTCTCCCAGTGTTAACCTACCATTACATTACTTTCAAGCATTTCCAGCCCTGGAGTGCCATTGGCTTGCAGCAGGGTATGTACCACATCATCAAGTTTGTTCTCCTCCGCAGCAGGAATGCAATACCTGTTGTTTTGTCAGAGAAAAAGAGAAAGATTTACTGTGGAGTAAATAATGGTCCACAGCTACACAGTACCAGGCAATTCAGATCAGCACATTGATTAGAAGAAAGAAATTACACACAGGCTTTCACACACAGCTCTTTTGGTAAAACACTGAGGACTGAAGGGAAGTTGTTTATTCAGACTCAGTCTGATCATGTTCAGTAAGTATCTAAGGACACAAAATCCCCAAAACAGAAAGGTGAAAACTCAGCGCTCTGTAGAGTCAGAGGAGAGAAAGCAGCAACAGATTGCTGTTCAACAGCACCAAACCAGCTAACTATGAGCAGAAATCTGCATCTTGTGAGCACCAATATATGTTGTTATCTTTACCATAAAAGGCTGCATTTATTATCTGTGTATCAGCCAAAGGATCTTCACATTTAATAACATTCTCTGTTTGTAACAGTCAAGGAACCACAAATCCCCTCTTACTGTTAGTACACGAGGTTGCCTAAGAGCTTCTTGCCTTACTGAAAAATTCCCACATCCCTCCTCTCCCTTGCAACAAAAGACCTGACTAAGAGCAGCCAAAGTGGCAGGAGAGGTTTCAAACTCTGCTGGGAGTCTGCCAAGTTGCACATCCTCCTCTCCTTAGAAGCCAAGGAAGCAGCTGTCCTCTTGTGCTCACTGCCAGCACTGCTCCCTTGGCAGAAGTGACAAGAAGTAACATAGGAGTCTCGAGTCTTAGAGCCACACATCCACAGAACTGCTATTTTTCTGGATGCAGGGAGGTGATATGGTGACAACTGATCACTGCTCTTGCCTGCAGCCTGTCTGAGGGTGATGGTTTATGTCCACCCAGAAAGTACCTCTTCCCACAATCTGGCAGTTGGTACACAATGACTGCAAGCTGAGCAGCACAGCTCAGTGGGGAACAAGTGCTAATCCTGAGATTCCCAAACCTGTCTGGAGTTGCTGCCATGCTCTGCTTTATCTGTGACATTAGTTTATTTGGGTTTGTTATGCTCAGGCAAGTAAAAAGCATTTCCAGCTTTTTCATGACTACCCTGTTCACTTTAGGCAATGAGACCTTAACCTGGAGTCCATTTGCCCCCATGCCAGACACACACACACATGGAGCTGTTTTGCCCAACCTGGAACAAGAGAATGAAGCTGAAAAGATTTTGGGGAACCAGTATAGTCTTCCTGCCATTCATCTGATCTCTCCAGCAACTTCATGAAGTGTTCTGCTGGCCTCACAGCCCTTGTCAGGGTACTTGCTTATCATGTGCACTAACTCTGTGTGCATCACGCAGAGTTATCCTGACTGATGAGTCTGTAGGAGGCTGCACTTCCTAGGATTTGAATACCTCATTACTGTTTACTGTACTGATGATGACTGATTTGTGTTTGTTGATCTTCAAGCCAAGAGGCAGAAGACAGGACATTATCTGCTCGTACAGCTAATTACAGCCACAATAAAAGCCCTAATGAGCCGGTTGCCCAGGTGTATGAAGACCAACTCCTTACATATATATAGACAATTATCAGGACCTTGCTAAGAAATCCCAGAGTTAGAGAGAGGTTAAGTAGAAGAACTTCATCTTGGTAAGTAAGGATCAAGTCCCAAAGGCAATTTTAAATGCCATGTCTCAAATACTTTACAGTGCCTCTGTTGCTAAAGTGACAGCTTCAGTACAGCTCCCCATTTGTGGGGGATCACTCTAGTTACACCATAATAACAGATTTGAAATAGGGATGAAAATTTGAAATAGGGATTTTAAATTTGAACCCAGATCATGGCAGAACCCACTCTTCTCTTTCAGAGTCAGAAAATACGGCTGGAACAGACAAAAGGTTCAAGCATGCAATCCCTCACAAGACAGGCACAGGAAAATGCTTGGGAAGGATGTGTGAATAGGAGGGGCAGTGCATGGAACTATCTGAGTACTGGAGCAGGACTGAGGGGAATGAGATCCTTTTCAACTGGTGTATGCTGCCAATGCACTCATCTGCAATTCCTGATGTACCTATAAAAATGGGAAGTAAGCAACCAGTACAGACTTCTGAGTGTCTTGGGCAGAAGAAGATTTCCTTCTCTCTTTTAATGGGCACGGAGGATCCCTCCAGAATAAAAAGGTTAGGTCACTGACCTCTGCCCTGCATGCAAATTGAATTCTCCCTGTTTAATCTCCAGGAGGTTAAACCTGAGAGATTAGAGAGTGAGCTGAGCAATCTGCAGCTAAGTGAAATGATTTGAGCACCACAGGGATCTGTCCTTGGAGGAGAAGATTTCTGGGCAGTGGATGGACTTGGCAAGACAGAGGAGAGCTTTGGAGCCCAGTGGCTGCTTTGTTGTCCCCAAAGCAGGGACTGAAGGCAACGCTGTCAGGGCTACTCCAGGTACTATGCCAGACCTGCAGATATTAAATTCATCTTCTCCTAACACAGTTGGGTGCTTTATTGCACTATTAAAGTTGTAATGAGCTAATGAATACTAGCCTGACACTTCAGGCTGGCAGCCTTGCTGAAGAATAGCTTCAACAGACAAAGGGGTTTTACTTCCTTCTTATGAGTTATTCCTGCCTATTATCCCTGTTTCATCAAGGCAATAATCACAAACACGCCTTAAGCTATGTACTCATCTGTGTAAGTCCATCAAGAAAAAGCAAATGGCTTCTTTACTTTTATCCTTCTTGGACTGGAAAAACAGGAATATTAGCCTTTCCTAAAATTTGAGCTGTCTGCATTCAAGCCTGTTCAATCCCAGAGTCACATCTTTTGACACAAGCAGTACGAAGCGTGGCCTCAGAACTTAATTAGGGGATTCCTGAATGCCTTCTGTTTGGAATTTACTGTCATTTAAGACTAGATTAATGTCATAGAGAGAAACAGACTCACCTAAGGTTGAAGACAACACAGCTTGCTCAGCAATTTGTGCTGATAGTATATTATTATAAAAGATGATAGATTCCTGATTCACAGAACAGGGAAAAGAGCCATGAAATGCTCATGACAGAAACTGACAAACTCTCAGGTCTGCAGCATAATCCAGCAGTTACCTTTACCCCTTGAAATGAACACATACAGAACATTTCTTCAAATGAACACATTTAGAGAGAGGAGATTCTGCTTTAATGGTTTTCTCCAGATTTCAAATCCTTTTTGTTGGGCCATGTGCTTTCCCAGTGACAGCTGGATCAGCACCCCTGACCTCAGCAGCATCTGAGAAATGTGTGAGAACACACTTTGCATGTACATAAAGAGCAGTTCATGATGCCACTGCCACCGTGGGGACTTCTGGGTGTAATGGTGGCCCTGCAGACCTGCTCCTGTCACACCACATGAGGAGTCAAAGGCTCAGAGAGTTCTGAACTCAAGAAGGGAACCACTGGAACTGCTTAAAGGGAACCAGCTTCTCACCATTGCAGGGAGGGGACATTATTTCAGTAACTCTTCTGCTCTGTTTATTGCATTTTCTCTGATCAAGACACAATCACATAGCTTATCATTCATTGTTCTCACTGATGATGCCTCACTGGTAATAACACCAGTATCACAGGAGCCTGGCAGAAAGGCACATGACCTGCCAGCAACATCTGCTTTCTCTGATGCCTCCATCCTCTCGCAGTGCAAACTAAATCATCATCGTCTGCAGTAGCCATGTATGCACTGAATTCAGGTAGGATTCACCACGTTTGAAACCATTTATAAGCTGACTGCTGAGTGTACTTGCATGATGTGTCTACAAAATATGACAGCAGCTGACTGGTGATGTCCACATCATGACACCAGAACAGACCACGGAAGACCAAGTGAAACTTACCTTCCAGGAAACGGGTTTTCGTCTCCTAAGTTGATACCACATTTTCCTATTAAAATTGGAACCACACACACGCACACACTGGACCTTCTAGGTGAGATCCCCTCATGCAGAAGTACTACACCAGCTGCTACTATTACCAGCCCACAGGCAGCTGCTGCAGGGAAGGTGAAGAAAACAAACCACAGGAATACCTACCAAATGCAATCAGCACCAGTGTGTAAGTAGTCAATGTATGGAAGGTGATTTTGGTCTCGAGACCAGCATGAGGTAGAAAAGACCATGCCAATATTTAGCCAAGGAATTGTCACTCCTAAAACATAGAGATTGAAAAATGAGTTTTGAGTCACTTCAGTTTGTTCAGTAAAAGACAGTTTGGGAGGGCATTTAAGTCAAGAATCTTATTCTCCCTGTAAGCTGACCCTTCAAGTTATAGCTCTTCCCATCAGTGCAAATAATTCACAGGGAGTAATTTAACAAAGTCGGCGTTTTCCACTAAGAAAATATCTACTGGCCAACTGCAGTGCCCTTGAACATATTTGTTTTCCAACTGCTGTACAAAATTTATATTCTTTGGAGAATTTACAAATACCAGTAATTCAAGCTCACTGCCATTGATCAGAGGAGGCTGCTTCATGTTGTCAAGCATACATGTCATTTTTTAACAGGTATCCTGTTTGCCAGCTGGTTTGTTCAGGCTCAATAGGAGATTCCACTGTGCTTTCAATGCTTCTTACCAGTAAATCACAATGGTGTATATGCAGCTGGAGAACTTGTGACAATTCATTTAGAAAATGTGTGTGCTGCCTTTCCCAGTGCTGCAGACTACATTTTGCAAGTATGGAAGTTGCACAGCTCTGTCCTGACACAAAAGAACACTGATACCCTGGCAAGAACAGCAAGAGCTACTGCAGGTACAACCAGTTTCTCCCAGGAATACGGTCTCTACTATTCACTAATCCTTTATCTGCATGGCTGCATTCACCCCTTTAAATACCACCTGCTACATACAACTGCATGTTTGCTCAGTCAGCTGGGGAACAGGAGGCCAGAAAGAGGGAGAAGCCTTTGGTGCCCACAGCACCACATTCAGAGCACGCTTACACCAGCTGAAAACACCGAGAAGGGACTTGCTTACCAGGCACAGCACCAAGATGTCGCAGGATGGATCCTGTATTATTAGGAAGGACTGTGAGGTTCCACCCATGCCTGTTGGAGGGGTGACACAGAGGCAGACACAGTCAGTGCACATTCCCAGTGCCAACACTCCCAGTGCCAAGCTGCCCTGCTGGGCTCTGCTCAGGAGTGAGGCAACAAAGAGGGTGGGTTTGGGCATCTTACCTTGAAAATGGTTCAGATTTTCCCACAGGAAAACCGCTCCCGTGGGTGTTGGTATCTACTTTTCCACAATGCACTGCTACATGGCAATCTTTCTGTTCCACTATCCGCCAGTATTCTTGCTGTGGTAAGAGAAAGCAGTAGTGCATTTTTAATTTGCTGAACAGGGTATCTCTCATTAAAATATAAACTCCAGAAATTTACAAGGCTTTCATGACCTCAATGCGATTCAACATAAAATATTGCTTAAAAATAAGAATATAAATAATTAGGAGTAATCATAAATTAGGAAGGCAAAATTTAGATCCTCTTGGTTTCTGTGTTTCAGCATATGTCAGATTAAGAATTCTTTCTCTTCCTCAGTTCATCAACACCTTTATTAAAAATGTTCAAAAAATTTTTAAAAAGGAAGAATCATCACCATGTCTATTTAAACTTTTTTTTTTTTAAATTCCAAACTAGACAGCTTTAAACTGATTACAGAAATGCTTGAAAGTCAACTATCCTGAATCCCCATACTCAGTGCCCTGAAATAAAAACTTTTACCACACCTTGAGCTGGCCTCACCTCTACTTCAGCTACTGTAGGCTCCTTTGTGAAGCACATGTTCATGATGTTTCTTGCTGTTCGGTAGAAGGTTGTTAAAGAAACAGACCTACCCTGTGGAAAAATAAAATAAAATTAAAAGTGAAAATGAAAATTAAAAAAACACACCTACATCCCCCCGCCATGTCCTCACTCTTTTCCTTACAGGCTCAATCCCAGATGACAACAGAGGGAAAGAGGACAATTTGTCCCAAAGAGATATGGGTCTAAAGCTCATTTTGTTGCTGAGAGAAAATACCTCAGAAGATACAGAAATTCAATCGCATGAACTCACCGACCCACCATGTAAAAAGGCCAACTGAATGCTCCCAGAAGGAACACTGCTTTGTCCAGCACAATGCTCAGTGTTTGATAAATACAGAGGATGGACATGGCCCAGCTTCCTATGACAGGTTGCAAGGAACCCAGTGGGCAGCCAATCAAATCCAATACATTATCCAGGGACCATGTGGCCATGCTCTTTATGTACAAGAAACAGGTGAAAAATACTTAGAAAATTCACAGAAATGCTCAGCATCAAATTCTGTACGTGGTGGAAGAGGGTCACAAAAAGCAGAGTTTGCCAGCATTACCGTAATCACCAGCTTTCAAAAACTAGTTATGCTCAATTCAATAGACACAGTTCAAATGCCAAAGAACCTGTTATTACAAGGTTGGGAGAAGTAAAACACAGTAAAATTGCTGAATGAGTGCATTCTTTCTTGGCACTGCTGCAGGAGCCGTACAAGAAGAGGATCTGACTTGGTTTTCTGCTTGAGCTACCCCACAGTTTCCAGACACCTGCCTTCCTGCACGCCTACACCACCAGAAGCTGGGAAGCAGATGGATATGGAGGAAAGAGCATGAGAACCCACTTGCTCCTTTGAGCCCTGACATCCTGGTGTGCCCAGACAGGAACAACTCTGTTGTCTCCTCTGCTCCAGGGCAGAAGGAAGACGCGGGGAAGCTGTGTGCCACGAGAGCCGGCAGGCACCACACGGGTCTGAGGGCACTGCTGCAGGCAGAGCCCAGCAGAACTCAGCAAACGTGGAGTACAAAATGTCTTTGCTCCCTCACCAGATCCACTGCTCCTTCCAGCTGTGCCCCCTGACTGCTCATCTGAGCAACCACAGACTTAAAAACTCTACATAAATGATTTTTATTATTTGGACTGTTACCTTTCTAGTTTTTCAATTATGAAACAGATCTGCCAAAGCACCTCAGCCTTTTTTTGTGTTTAATTTATTTAATAACTATGTCCAAGAGTAAACTTGAAAGAACTATAAAAGCAGCTTTCCCCCAGAGGCCAAGTCTATCACTCTGCCATGCTCATACGGTTGTAACGTTGTCACTTTTTTAATTGAATGCTGCATAATTAGCTTTAGCAAAAAAAGTTTGTGAAATGCCCAGGGCCTGGGGCACTCTGATTCCCATAAACTTCAGAGCTGGATTCTCTGTGATCCAATAAGCAATTTCCTTCATCTTTTAATGCCCTCGTGAATGGTTTATTGAGGCAGCCTTTTACAACAAAACCTCTCGTAAAGCGCAGGCCCCGTACCGAGTCACCGTGCTCGGGCACTGCCTCCACCGCGCACAAACCAACACTGCAGCAGCTGCCTCCTGCCAGTTAGTTGCCTCTTCCTCTCATCTTATGCAGAAAAACAAAAGTAAGGCCTCATCCTCCAAGATTAACCATGTCTTTCCATTTTTCAGATATACAAGAAAGAAAATAGAAATATATAGCAAGCAAGAAAAGAAAAGGTGGAAAACTGGAACAGTTTAACCCTTTAAAATTGCATATACCCATTTCCTCCTCTGCCAAGAGTTTGGTATCTTTTTAGTCTCCTAAAAACTGAAAAACAAAGTTAAATGGCAAGGGGAATTGTGTTGTCTGTTTGTGCTGTTTGGTTGTTTCCTTTAATCTGAGGGATCTCGTAACATTTTGTGATGCCAACACAGAAAATAATTTAAAATGCTGTAATGGAGCATTCTAACCAGAACACAAAACTAACTGCTGAGGAGCAAAACACCCTTTGCCACACCCTGAAAAATATCTCAGCAGTTCAACAACTGTCCTGGGAGCTTCAAGCTAAAAAGCAGAGTCTCTGTTGCTGTGACAAGAGGAGAGGAACATGTAAGAAAAGAAATTCCTATTTCCTCCCCTGATTCTTCTCACATCTGATGCAGGGGCCATGAGAGCCAACTGAGGGAGAGCATCACCACCACCACCAAGCCTGGAGGGAAGGCAGACAGAAGGACACTGCAACACTATGAATGTTAAGACATTTAAAGCAAACATAAATATGAGCTGAAACCAGAGATTTCACAACAGCTACAGGTGGGAAGGAGTGGCTCCTATTAAGTGGAGTATGAAAATGCCAAGTCCCTGGGTGAAGAGAGCTCAGCACAGGATTTCCATGATGGTTTTATGGGAAGGCTGGCAAAACTCGCATTGTGATTTCTTCTGTGTGTCCCTCTAATAGGTCTTCTAAAAAGCCTTCAGTTTGTTCTGTATGGAAACAAATGCTGCTTTCAGTCAGCACAGATTTTTAAAGTATTTTCAGAGCTAAAACTGGGCAAAGAAGAGTGAAAATCTTGCATCAGATCCTACTTTGATGTCAGCAGTTTACTTCACACACTTAGAAATGACATTTTAATCATCAGGTAGAAAAGCCACTTATTTAGGAGTAAAGCAAGTAAGCACAGCAGCCTGCAGCACACACTTAAAAGCACAGCAGGTCTCACAGCCTGGAAAGGAGACACTGAAAATAATTTGGGAGTCCTGGCAGAGAGACAGCTGAACACAAAGGAGATTTACCCTAACCTTGACATGTGATATGGTGGTAACTGCTCCTGGAAGACTGGATGTCTCTTGCTACAAACAGCTCAAGCATGTGCTGACTGCAGCAATTACTGTGAGAAACCCTAAATGTATGGCCTCTTCGTAGTCTGAAGAACAGACTTTATGGCCTAAACTGGACTACAGCCATATGATTATGATGTGCTCCCTCCAGCCTTCAAGACATTGACCTGGGCATTTTTCATAGACACGAGTTTTTTGGTTTGTTGTTTGTTTTTTGTTTTTTAATGCGTTTTTTATTTTTATTTAGAATTAGCAATGTGCTTTAGAAAGGAACCATTACAATCCCATCATCTGTGGAAACTGTAACATGAGGGCAGGTTCTGGTAATCAAATTCTGAATTTTCTCAGGAACATGTATTAGCTGAAGAACACTCCCCCATCCACACACACAGGATTAAAAGACTTGTTTCATTAAATGCCATGAAGCACCCTCTGCTTACAACTGGTGCCAGCACCACCTTCCCTCAGTCTTTTAAGCCTAGTGATGAAGTACAGCAATTTTACATCTTGTGGGCTACTCTGGTGCATCAAGCTAAAGGCATAATTTCTGTGTCTTGAGGCTTGCTCTAAGTGACATAACCACTGTTAATGCATCAGTTCTCCTACAGGGCTTTCCCCTGAGTGCTGTGAAAATGAAGTTCATTCCTCTCTCTGCACTCAGGCTGACCAGGCATCCCACAGTGCATTCCACGGCAGGGATCTCTCCAGAAATCCACCAGAGATTTGCTTACCCCTGCCTTCTCCCCAGTCCATCACCTGTGACAGCAGTTCCCAGTCTCTGCCCTACAGACAACATGGGATGGGATCGACACAGGCAAGCCCCAGTGTCTGAGAAGCTGCTGGTACCACAGTGGACAACCCAAGGCATTTTCTGAGTGGCTCCATGTGCTGCAGCTGCTTTGGTGGGTGGGGAGAGCCCCAGCCCACAGGCTCAGTGATGCTCCTCTCCAACAGTCTCTGTACTCAGGACGAAAGTATTTCTACCTGGTATTGTCAGACTCAGACAGGGTCTGATGCTGCCAGTACTGCCAGTGCTTTTTTGGTGACAGAGCAGAAATTCTGGGAGTTCTCAGCCTTTTGGGGTAAAGGCCTGGTACTCAGCAGACTCAGACTGGTTATACCAGCTACACTTTGATTGCTTGCTTTTTTTAATTTTCTAAATCCAATTGGGATACTTCTCACAAATCCCAATCTTGCCTTTTAAGTGACTTTGTATATACTGAACTTTCAAGTGGGACTTGCACTGGAAAAGAAGAAAAAGGCATTCCCCCACTAAGTTTGAGGTTGTTCATGCAGCAGTCAGCGTAAGGTGCATCAAGTTTTTCATTTAGCCATCATTAAGCACAGGATATTAAGCACAGAAATGCCACTTCACTATCCACAAAAGCTGCTGCCATTAGAAAAGCCTCTCTCCAAGGCAGCATGGCAAAGAGACTGCTTTTCAAAGGTGGGATTGAGGCCAGAGTCCCCAAGAAAAAGAATTTTTGGGCTGACAAATCATAACAGCCTGCAAAAGAAAACTGAAGCAAGCTTTTAAAGCCCAAGTCATGAGCTCATGCAGTCCCTAAATAACTTAACAATAAGTCATTTTAGGCTATCTGGCTTCATTTCCTGGTGATGGAAGTGAGATTGGAAGGGGAAGAACAGCATATTCCTTTACTGGGCAGAGACACTCAATGCTATATTTCTCTCAGAGCGCGGCTACGCCATTCAACACAACTCAAAACTGCACTGTGAGTTGCAGTGCCAAGTCCTGCTCCAGAGCAGGAGACTGCCAAATAAAATACAGTGAGAGTCAGCATTCCTTTGTAAATGGATGTACTTGATATGTGGAGGACTGTCCATGTGACTGTTAGTGCTGAGCAAAGTCTGGCATCGTGGATGAAAATATTGTTTGCATTCCAATTTGCCCTTCCTAAATGTAGTAGTATTTCTAGTGATGTTGGTTTCGATGCGCAGAACTACTTCACTCAACAAGAGATTTGCAAGAAGCAGGAATGAGAAAGCAGAACATTACTTTAAATGTCACTAAAAAATGAAAATAAAATCTGTGTCTGCAAGGATAATTGGGCAGAGATATTCAGGGAACCTCTCACAAGGAGATGAAGGGGGGCCAGAGCCCAGTGCATCTTGTTATGACAATAATGCCTCCCAGCTTTTCCAGACATCCCACAAGAGCCAGGCAGATCAGATAAAGCCCCCAGACTGCCCAGCCATGGTAACCATGATAACTGCTGCCTTGGGGATGCCACTGCAGCCCATCAGCTCCCCTCAGACGGCTGCGTGTGCACCCAGACACCACCCACACAACAGCATCATCGGCTCTACAAAACAGAGCGGGCAGAGCCAGCCTCATTACCTTGTATATACACTTGTGTAAGTCGCTAAGAACTCCCTCCTCCTCCTCCTCGTCCTCCTTCGTGGTCTCCTTTTCCTGAGCAAAGAGCCGCCGCCTGCCCGTCTTCAGTGGGACATCGACCTCTTTTAACTTGTTGCGGAAGCCATTTTTGTGAACCACGCCATTGATGAGTCCATTTTTGGGCTCAAACCGGGGCAAGGAATGGAACTTGTAGGCATTCTCTGAATGTCCCTCCAAAGGTCCTTTCCTCTTCTCCAGGATTTCCTTTTCCAGCAAGACCTCCTTCTCCAGTTTCTTGTGCTCCTCGGGGGAGAGGGAGTCGTAGGAGAGCAAGTACTGGCAGTAGGCTTCTTGCAGCTTGGCCAGCCTGTCCTGTGCAGTTTTGGGGATGCGCAGCATGTCTGCCAGCTTGTTCCATTTCTTGAGGTCAGTCACTTGCTGCATCCCCCCCATCTCGTTGATCAGCTGGACGAAGCAGGCCAGGTCGAGCTCGCAGCCTCCTGGGGTTCACGTGTGCCAGGCAGCAGAGGAAAGGAAAGGGAAACACAAGAGAAGATTAGGAATGCTGTGGGCAGCTCATGTCAAATGTGCTACCAGGCTGGGCACACAGGGGACGTGACAGCTCCAGGCACCTGGGCACCAGAGCAGAATTGTCCCTCTCTTGTATGCCTCCCGCTAAAGAGAGGCACGCACCACTGTTCTGCCAGCTTAATTCATTCACAGGCCGTATTCTGCTACATGCAACAGCCTTCCCTATGGTTCAGTTTGCTCTCCTCCTTGAGTTTCATTCCCTTCCCTCCTCAGAGCACTCCAAGCTATCTCCCTGACACGCATCTGTGCCCTAGTCATTACCCAGTGGCTGGGATGATGAGAGTTGCCCAGCTCTGTAAAAGCCCACACACCTCACCCACCACCAGCCCCACATCTGGCTCATACCAGGAATAAACAAAACCAGTGTCAAGTTGGGGTAATGTCCAGAAAGACAAAATACCTATCCTTTCTGGAGGTGAAATATCAATTATCTAATATCTGCACAGCACCTCGCATGAAGTTAGTATTTAAAAGGAGCACAGTAACATTATTAATTTCACTACAGGTAATAAAACCCATATAAAAACCAAAGGGAGGCAGGGGGCTGTTTGGGGTTGGAGCCAGCAACTGCATAAAAAGTTCCAGACATATTATTCTTCCAGTCCGAGGCCATCCATATTCTATGCTCCATTCTGGTTTTGTATGCTTTAAGATGACTAACACATTTCGCACTCCAGTCAAAAAAAAAAAAAAAAAAAAAAGGATTATACAAACTGCAGCATAAAAAGCAGCCAAATGGATGAAGAACAATAAAAGAAACATCATAAATACTCTCAAAGCACAGAAATAAATCATCAGTGGAAAGAGTGAAGAAATGCCCCAAAGACCACCTACAATTCAACAGGGCGCTGTTCAGGGAAAAAAGAGAATTAATACAAAACCAGCGTCAACATCTCTGCCGCCACGCTGTCTCCCCTCTGCCTTTTTCTCTGAGAAAAGTGAAGAACCATTATGCCATAGCCATTTCAGAGCACTCAGAAATGCTATTGCAAAAGAGCAGGGCAAGCAGCAGCATTAGGGTAAATGTTTACTGTAGGATGCACAGCTACATCATCTTAAGTCATATCATCTTGCCTGCTAGCGCAAGCAGTATTACTTTTTCCAAACCACCCTGTGCTGCATCTTAGATGCTTCACTGCTGATTCCAGTTTTCCTTCTTCCCTCTGCTTTCCCCTCTTCCACCACTTGTGCCAAACCAGTGAGGAGGGAGGCTCAGCACTGTAAACCTGCATGCAACATTTTGGGACAACAGCTGTGACCGAGGCAGAGCAGCACCAGAGGTTGCTCACATTTATACTGCCCACACAGCACAAGGCAAAGGTGTTTGGCTGCAGACAAAACCATGCATAAGGTTTTGGGTAGAATTTGGTAAGGGTGGAGGCAGAACCATGAGGCAGGAAGATTTATCCTGTTTAGTACATTTGGGAACAGGTTGGGAGGCATTTTAAAAAGGTCTTGAAGCTGAGAAAAAGTAAACACCATTGGGAAAAAGCAAAAAGAGTTTGGTAAGTTTTCTTTCTTTCTTTCCTCTTTACTCTTCCATATATAACACAATATAAATGTAACTTTCAACATGGCTTCTGTTACTTTTTTGGTCAGTGGTTACTATGTGCAGGTCACAAATAAGCTGAAGGGGTAACTCAAGATGGTTTTCCACGCCAACAGATTCAGCAACTACATAAAGTTGGGTAACATACTCCTAACTTGGAAAGAAGTGTGGCCCAGATTTGCCCTTACATGTGTTCTCCAGTGGGACAAACAGCGCACACCCAGTTTAAGGTCCTAGTTTCAGCACTGTTGAAAATTCAATTTTGTCCCGCATCATGGAATGATCACTCATAATCACTCTGCAATATTAGAGCTTGAGTAGCACTTCATTCAACCAGAGCCTACAGCTACGGTTTGCTAAATGCTCTCAATTATAATTCCATTTCACACAACCATAACTTTTGGAAGCATTTATATCTCAGACTGATATTTTCCAGGATCGACCTAAGCTTGCTGCTTAAACTTTCCTTGAAAGACTGAAAGAAAAAAAAAGGAAGGGAAAAAACCCAACAACAACAACAAAATGAGTTCTAACCTCTTTAGAAGCACCAAGAGCAAAATGGCTTAAATAGGAGATCTGGCACATTATGCAGAAGCAATGTCTAATTTTTTTTTTTTCTTTTAATTGCCTTAATTTCCCTACTTTTAAATTGCTTAGTGAACAAGCTCATTTTAAAAAAAGAAAATCTTAAATCTTCAGGTATGCATTTAATACCAAATGCTGGCACTACACAAGCCATTGGCAAAAGTCCCACTTACTTCAATGGAAATGTGATTTGGCCCTGATAGAAGGGCTATGTATCCATGTCTACTTAAATAAGCGTGCATTTATCAGCACAGATTATTTTATATGTTTCCTGCTAGAACCAACAGACTTTTCCTCTTTGTGCACTGATGATCTCCAGCTTCTTTTCTCCATTTTGTTTTTGATTTTAAACACAGGATAGGCAGGAAATTAACTGGAGAAGGGATACATAGGATGCAAATTTGTAAGAGACCACTGTTTGCTCTGGTTATATGGCACCCAGCAGAATAGAATCCTTGCCTATTCATTAAGCTCTTAGGTGATTAAATAATACAAATAATTAACAGTAATGCCATCTTAATGCCGAGTTAAGGTATTTCATTAAAAAGTTAACATTGTTCCAGGAGCACTAATCGAGCTGTCTTGCACATTTTCTTCTCTCTCTTGCCAATGTAAATGTAATTCATTATTCTCTTCTATTAGCATACAACCATTGCATACATTAGGCATACAAAATGTTCACTTATTGCTGCTTGAGTGATTTTAATTTTCAGATTTCCTTGAACGTTTTTGCACGGCTACGGCAACAAAGCCCTAACCCCTTGTTCCTCCTTCTTAAAATTTTGTTATTTCTCTGCTGTGCCCTGCATCAGTTCACCATAAAGTCTGCAATTGTTTTATGTGGTTTTATGCATTTTCCCTCACTTACCATATGTGATATAAAATAAAGTTTAAAAAGGAGGAGGCGGGGGTGAGGAAGAGTTGTGAATCGTTTCAACAGAAAAGCGTGTCCTTTAATCCAACCAGCACCGAGAGCTGCCTCGCGTTGGATAATGCCTCAAAGGCAAAACTCTAGCCTCAAGTTGCAACATGCAGGTTCTGTGAGCTCTTGACTCTAAACACCTCAAAAATAAAGGGGAGAACTAACAAAAATTAAAACCACAGGTTTCTTACTATGCGGTGGCTGCAAAGGCAGTAGAGATGGAGGTAGCTCGTTCAATAGTTCATTTGTATGCTGCTGTTGTCATGTTTTTACAAACTATTGTCACATTTTTGTCACGTGTCATATCTGACAGCAGACCATAAACCAAGAATTCTGTTAAATAAGTGATTCTCACTCAGGCATTAGCCCTGGCAGACACCTGCTGGGAGAAATAATGAAACCTCCATTTTGCAATCAACTACATTTTACTGCCTATTCTTGACACTTAATGGTTGTTAAATGTCAGCAGGTCACTGCAAATTTGTGATTTTAAGTGTCTGAGTACCCAAACACAAGTCACTTCTGAGATATTTTCTTTCCCCTTTGGTTAAATGTTTTTAAAGGAAGAGGGGGGGGTGAAAATGTATTGAAGCCTGGCAGCATTGCAACCTGTTAGGAAGACATCTTTGGAAAGGTCTGAAAAATATTCTGAGACAACCTTTAAAACAAGGCTATCAATATCCATAGTTGTACTACCCACATAAATAAACAGCAGGGAAAGAAGAAGATTCTGAAATCTGCCGACCAAGGTCCCACACAGGATTTTTTTTTTCCCCTGGGTCAAACAGGGAGGAAAAGGGCCACATAAAGTCACCCTGGAAAGCTCTCCAACAATCTACCTGCATCGTGCGTGGTCAATGGAAAAAGAGAGAGATCCAGAGCTGTGCAGTATTAATTGAGCAGGGGTCTGGTTAAGCATAAAGGCAAAGGGAGCATAAAGTCGTATAGGGACACTTACAAGCAGCGGCAAATCGCCAAGGAACCACAGCCCTTACCTATGAGTGGGAGTTCATCCATGGTAATGCCCTGAGATTTGAGGTGCTTCTTGATACAGGCCAGCCGCTGCACGTTGGGTCCCCAGCGCCTGCCTAGCTTGTGTATGTGCTGAATCTGTGTCACAAACCGCATTTCATCGTTTAGCTTGCACTCAGGTCTCCAGTCTGGAGGAGGAATCACCCTGCACATCCCATACTTCTCTACCTGAGCTCGGACTGACTCAATGTATATCAGTGGGTCATGAAATTCCTTGGTGGAGGGCCTAAGGATGGGAATCTCCCCCAGCATCCCCCACCCAGACTTACTACTGCCCTTTTCGTGCTTTCCCATTGAGTCTTGTGGCTTGTGCAAGGACTCCGCTTGAGAGGTAGAACGATTTTCACAGGAGGCATTTTCAGTTTTGCCATGTGCTTGTTTCCCTGGCGTACTCTTTCCAGCAGTGGCTCTTTTCGGCCTATTTCTTTCCAAACTCTTCTCTGGCACTTCCTTTCTAAGGTGTCCATTCAGCAAAGGCTTTTCTACTGCTGCCTTTTTGCTGGCAGCTTCTGCCAAGTTGACGGCCCCTTTCATTCTCTTGGTGGGCGACTGTATTTTGTCTATGTGATTCGTCTCTTCCAGCCTCCTCTTCGAATTGCGCAGCCCCTCCCTTAACTGTCTCCCCACCTCCTTAGTGCATGTCTTTTGGTTCAACTTGCCATTGACTTTTACACCATTAACAGCGGTATTGTTAGACTTGGATGCTCCAAGGGATAGCACCTGTTTGCGGGTTTTTGCATTGCTACTTTCTATTTTCCCTGAGATTGTGTGGTTGACAGGTGAACTGGGTTTGTGGTGATTTAGTTTGGTTTCCTTGACCAGTTCTTTCTTGGCTTTGGTGTATGTGACAGTTCCCTTTGTCACTGTTGCAGTGTACTTCACAGTTTTGGACGGTGAAGGTCTGACTTCTCTCATCTTTTTGGCACTGGCTGCATTTGCACTCGGAGATGACATTCGAGTGACCCCGTTGACTTTAGAAACCTGAAAGGCCAGAAGTGTTGCAGGAGGAGCAGAAGGAAGGAAACAAAAACCAGAAAAGTAAATTAATAATGTGACCACTCGGCCCCAATGTCCCATTTGCTGGACAACCATATTGTGCAGTCCTGACTGCTGGCCCCATCATATAATCTTCATATAATGGTTTGCACACAGGCAAGAGAGGGGACTAGGCATTTATGATAATCAAATGAAATAGAGATTTGGTTGTTTTGGTTTTTTTAAATTTACCATAAAGCCCCCAGAAAGACCCCAGTCTTGCTTTCAGAGGGTACAAAGCCTCTGGCATTAGGAAGGGTGAGGTCCCTTGTTGGCACTACCCCCTTCCTTGTCTTCCAGAAAGCTTTTATGGTAATACAAAACACAGTCTGATTTACAAACTAATACCTTCACTACCTCTTTTTCTGGCTCTCAAGACACACTCTCTCTCCCACCCAACTTCCTTTAAGTGCACACACATTTCACTGCTTCTTAGCTAAGTAGGCAGCATATATTTCCTACTACAACTGGAATCTGCACATTTTGCAAAAACACACACAGAGATTCAAATCAATTTACCATCTATCCATGCATACATATAAAAAGAGATGTGGAACACATTATGCACCCAACAGATCAGCATGGCCATGAAGGATCCATATGTATTAAATGTTGTTGCTGAAGTCGATAATTTGAAATAAAAAAATGTATACAGTAGTCTAATTTTTTTTTTTTTAAGTTTGGTATCTGGGCAATTTTGCTGACACATATCTATTAGATCATATTGTGTCAATGCAGCTTAGAATTGCTGGACTCTGCTGCTTTTTGTCAGACATTTAAACCCAGTTATGAGATAGAATTTGTATTTTAACCACAAGATGTGTTAAGGACCAAAAGCAATCCTCAGCTACAAAGGGAATTGAGGCAGTTCAGCACTGCCAAAGCTAAACCCCACTACTAAAAAAACGAAGTTCAAGTTCAAGCCTCAAAAAAATTCCAGCATTTACACTACTTTAAACATTGACTTCTCACCTCCTTAAACGATTGTGAGCACAGAAAAACACACCCAAAAGTCAGGAACATTGATAAAAGTGTTTAAAGTGAAAGCATACAGTACAATCACCCCTTATCAGCACCCAGGTGGATAACACTGTTTCCTGCAGAGTTGTACCTTCTCCTGTGAGATTTTGAAATCCTTGCTATCAGTAAGCATGGCAGCTTCTCTCAAATAAATGCAAGAACTTCAGTCACTTATATAATAGGGATGATATACAATAGGGCTCAAATAGAGACCAAAAATACTGTGCTGTAGTCTTGCACACAGTGACTTGTAGAAGAGGAACTAGAACATGGAGATTCTGCATACACACACACATACATGTGTGTGTTTGTGAGTGTGTTCATGCACGTTTTCTCCTCTGTACTTCAGAAGCTGGAGCAGGAGTAAGGCTCTTTTAAAAACCATCCATATTCTTGTCCTTCCTGTGCTTGCAAGGTAGAAACGCTTAAGGAAAATCCAGTTAACTGATGACATGAGCTTTCACCTTGAGCTTTTCAAAGATGTATGAGATATCATCTGGAAAGCAAACACTTGCAAACAGAAATGCATTTACCCTTTTCCCTTGAAATTTAAGCAGTACTTTGTACTTGAAAAGGAGGCCTGGGTTTGACTTTTACAGCACTTTTTAATGCTGCAGAACAGACCTGGGTAGAGAGTTGCTGAGACGTTGCCTCTTGCCTGCAGCAGTCACAACAAGCGTTGAACACCCCTAGCTTTATAAATAGCCAAGAACATTGATTACAGATTTCATCTAGACTAATAGAGAAGAATTGATTGAGAACTGGAAGGGGAAGGTAATCTGGGTGACAGTGATCATGAAATGGGTTTTCGTTTTTAAGATGAGACAACAGTAGAGAAAGGACAACAGACTTTAAAAAAAAAAAAAAANAAAAAAAAAAAAGAACAAAACAAACCCAGAAACAAAACAAAAGAAAAGAAAAATCCACCTGAAAAAATCCAAACCAAAGCAATTTCCACTCAGAGAAAAGGCACAAAGTCCAGGCCATTATGGCTGCTCACAAAGTTCTCTAACGACTGGAAAATTAGAAAATAATCATGGTAAAGAGTGGTAACACAATTATGTGACTAAGGGCAACTACACAGGAAAAGAAAAAGCACACATTAAAATCAGAAAGGCCAAGGAGCTAAAGAAACTTCAGCTAGCAAGAGACTAAAACAGAAAGAAAATTATAAATACCTTAAAAATACAAGATAACAATGGAAGAGATAAAGCATCACACAAGGAAGGAAAACAAATAGCCCGACTAAAGTGTTCCTGATTCTTTTGCATTAACCTTCACCAGAAGTGCCAGTGACTGAATATTTATCTGGTACAGAAAACAATCAATTTCAGCAAAAAGGCTAGGAAAGCAACCCCAGTAAGCTAGAAGGTACCTGGATAACTTAGGGCATGGCTCCTGGAAGTAAGCTGGGGGCAGACAGAGAGCCTGCCTAATTTCAAACCCTAAAATAATTCTGGAACAAATCATCAGACAGGTAATATGCAAACACACAAATGACAATAAAATAATGTAAAAAACAAAACAACAAAATCTACCCAGAGTTTTGCCAAAACAGCAAATCAAGCAAATTTAACTATCTTCCAACAGACACCTGGCTGAGCAGGTAAAGAAGCACCTCCACTTCAGTAGGATTCCATCACTGTCCCCTGGGACATTCCATCGAACTCCTGAGACACATTCCAGACATAATTACTCTAAAGTGGCTTCACAAGGGACTAAATAAAGTCATCCTCAAGAAAAGTTTTCATTGTTACAGTTCCCTATTGTCCTGAGAGGGCATGTCACGTGTCTTTCTTCAGGGACTTGGCTTAGCCTTGGTTCTACCAAGTATTATTGTAAAATTTGACAGTGAAACATACCTGGAAGGGGCTCTACTCACAGGACAAGATCAAAATCAAAGGCAATCCCGAAGAACCTATTTCAGAACATTTCTACAGTAGGAGGAAGTGCTATTTTTAGGAAGCACAGATTATATGTATGTAGGGGAAGAAAAACATTTGGGCATCCCAGTGAGCTTCAAATTGCAATGCCAATACAAAGCACACAAATCGCTTTCTGAGACCTATTATTAAGGATGTCAAAAGCCAAGGGTGGGAGCACAGGCTTTCCTAAGAAGAGCTGGACCCAGTACTGGGGCCACACTATGAGAACAATTTAGACAGAGAAGCAAGTCTGAAAGAACACAAAGCGCTCAGGTGTTTGGAAAATAAGACCGTTGCTGAAAAGCCAAGGGAGCTGGTCTTAATTACTCTGAAAGAGATCACTATGGGATAACTCTGTAACAGCCTTCTGATGCAGAAGAAGCTCCTCTGAAAAGAGACAGTAAATGTTCTTTCCATGTTCACTGGGAAAAGCAGGAGGAAAAAATCCCTTTAAATGTCTACAATGATCTGAGGCACAACTATAAAAACTTGCTCATTAGTAAAGAAGGAAAACACTGGAAGAAGCTGTCAATGGACATTGTGGAGTCTCCTCTACAGAAGGTTTTCAGAAGGTTTCAGGAGGCTGTAGCTGTATTACTGTGCTGTCAGACAAAATCAAGACAAAACCTCAATGTGAGCAGTCAGGTTGCATGGAGGCATTGTGTCACTCCAGCCTAACAATGATTTTTTCTGAGGAAGTTGTGATCGGAAGTCTGAAAGGCCACCTGGGGCACTCCTTCAGCAAGAGATTGTGACACAGGGGCTGAGAACAGGATACAGAAAAATGATGATGGAAAAAGGCAATATCCTCACAGCTTCTCCTCTTCAAAGGAAAATATGTCATCAGCACGATCAGCTTTAGGACAGAATCTCCAATCCTAGATGGTAAGCACAATATTCTGAATTTTTATTCCAACTCCTCATGGAGTTCAACCATTAATCCAGCACCGCCAAGTCCACCACCAAATCATAAGTGCCACACCAACAGGTCTCTGAAACAACTTCAGGGGTGGTAACTCAACCACTTTCCTGGGCAGCCCATTCTAATACCTGACCCCTCCTTTCCAACAAAGAAATTTTTCCTAATACCCAATCTAAACCTACCCTGGTGCAAATTCAAGCCATTTTCTCTCATCCTATTACTTGTTATCCAGAGGAAAATGCTGACCCTCACCTGGCTACACCCTCCTTTCAGGCAGCTGTAGTGAGTGATAAGGTCCCTCCTGAGCCTCCTTTTCTCCAGGCTAAACAACCCCAGCTCCCTCAGCTGCTCCTCATCAGACTCGTGCTCCTGACCCTTCCCCAGCTCCACTGCCCTTCTCTGGACACACTCCAGCCCCTCAGTGTCTTTCTTGTGGAGGGGCCCAGAACTGAACACAGCACTCGAGGTGTGGCCTCAGCAGTGCTGAGTACAGGGGGACAATCACTGCCCTGGTTCTGCTGGCCACACTATTCCTGATCCAGGTCAGGATGCCATTGGCTTTTTGGTCACCTGGGCACACACTGGCTCTTGTTCAGCCAGATGTCAACCAGCAACACCAGGTTCTTTCCTGCTGGGCAGCTTTCCTGCCTCTCCAGATCCCTCTGTAGAGCCTTTCTACCCTCAGCAGATCAATGGTCCTGCCCAACTTGGTGTCATCTGTGAACTGACTGAGGGTGTCCTCAATCCCCTTGTCCAGGTCATTGATGAAGCTGTTAAACAGGACTGGCCCCAACACTGAGCCTTGGGGATCACCATGGGTGACCAGCTGTCAACTGGATGTAACTCCATTCACCACCACTCTCTGGGCCCAGCCATATAAACAGTTTTTAACCCAGCAAACACTGCACCCATCCAAGCCATGAGCAGCCTGTTTCTCCAAGAGAATTGTGGGAGGCAGTGTCAAAGGCTTTACTGAAGTCCAGGGGGACAACATCCACAGCCTTTCATTCATCCACTAGGTGTGTCACCTAGTAGGAATAAAGTGACTGACATTAGCCTTACATGAGCCAAAGTCTTGAGCCAAAGGTGAAAGTAGGGACACGAATAACCTTATCTTTGCTTTTCAGCAATGTCTCCAGTTTTGCTGACATACATTTGTCTTCAAACCACTCTTTTTTCTCCTTTACTGAACACTTGCCCTGCAGTAAAACACGGTATGATATTAAATTTTGTTGTCTTTAAAGAAAAAAAAGAAAGAAAGAAAGAAAGAAAAAGGGACCAGCAGAGTCTTGCAGCAATTGGTTTGTTAGATTTGAACTGGTCTACATACACACCTCTGCATAGCACCTAGGTTTCAGCCTCCAAAAGCATAAACAAAAAATAAACAACCTGCTAGATAGCAACCCAATGATAAGAGCAACATTAGCGACACTGACAACAGTTTTGGTCCCAAACAAATCCAAGTTATGTAACTGATCTTGAATTCATTCATAAAAATAGTTCTCTGCTGGTAAGAGTTGTGCAGAGGTAAATTACCATATTAGGCCAAGAGAGGGCCCCACTGAACTACATTTCCTCTGCTGACAACCCTTTAAAGTAGCAAGACTTTGCAAGATGGCAAAGGAGAAAGCAAAAGAGGTAAGGAACCTGTTACAAGGGCAAGGGCACACCAGAAGAAGAAAGACAGAAAAAGAGAAAGAGAGAGAAAAAAAAGAAAATTTCCCGTAATTTCTAGTGTTCTGCCTTTATTTTCTGTAAGACTTAACAAAACAAAAACACACACAAATAATGCAAATGAGGTGATTAAAGAGCAAAAATATAGCAAAAGGAAGAGGAACATGTGGCTAGTACCCTATGAAAAAACATCTCCTTTTGGAAAAAAATGAAAAAGTCAAAGACTCAGGACAACAGCAGGAAATTTAGCCATGTCCCATAACTGATTAAGTCTAGGGTTTTGTACAAAGCTAAGGGTTTCTGTCAGGGAAACAAATAATCCACCTTTAATTAGTTAGTCATATTTTTATTAAAATCGTAAGAAAGTACTTATGCTGCTGTGGGTTGCAGAAGAACATTTAGGTGTCTAACCATTTTTTAGGAAGAAAAAAAATGAAAACACACATCATCCATCTTGACTTAAACCTCCCCTTATTTTCTGAGGCCTCAGGACCACCCTTGGTGAGGTGTCCATGTGGTGTGACTGCTGGTTGTACTGCTTCGCTTTAAACTTTTCTCCATTGTGTGCTGCACAGTCGAAAACATTTAATACTCTATGAAGCCAAACCACTTGGATCATGGACAAAACTGTTCTACACTTGTCTTTTTCCTTTCAGAACTACCTTCCAAAGTGGCAGCAGTTGACTTTCACAAAAGTTTTAACCAACCAAACTCTGATGATACAACTTTAAAGCATTTAAAGGTTCCAGTAGGGTAAAGAATTAAGAAGTGCATCCTTATGTTTTGGGAAACTTGATCAACACAATGAGCTCATGACAGAGCATGCCACAAGAAGGACCATAGGATGCTGGTAATCACAAAAAAGAAATCCAGAAGGATGCAAAAGAAGGCACACATTTACACTGATGCCTAGATAAGGGCAAATTGCCATAGTGGAATAGAGAACTTAAGTCTTACAGAGGTACAGACAAACTGTAAATAGCCTTCAGGATCTCAAATTTGATTTAGAAGGTAATACAAATCCGGTGGAGGCATCTCAGGAGAATTTAAACCACCATTGAAACACACAGCATTAAAGATTTCCTCAGCAACAGCATCGCTGCTTTTCTTTTTGCCATTTTTAATTTTGAAGCGTGTGACTCAGAAGTGTCATTTCAAGGCCTTGACAGCTCCCTACAAGATGCCAATTCCAGCTCCACTGAAGACCAGGTCAGGCTACTCAGAAGAAAAACTTTTAGATGTCAGCAAGCAAAGGCTGTCTCTAATTAGGCTGTTGAGAATTAATCACTGCAAAACAACCGATCAACCAACCAAAAAAAACCAAAACAGAACAACCAAACCAACATCCCTCCCCACATCCCCACAAAAAAAACCCCCAGGCCCCCAAAAGGCCTAAGTGCAGCAAGCTTTCTGTACTGCATTGCCCTGGGGCAGGTACTCTACTAACCCAGCCCCTGCCTGATCAAGGACAGTCACAAGCACTGAAAGATTGGTCTGCTAAACTTCCACACCCGAATTCAAGTTAGGTTGAAACAAATCTCTTGCTGAATTTTTTTGCTAGCTTTCAACCAAGTAACATGGAACTCTATAAAAATTTCTCCCACCAGGTACCTCCACTGTGAAGGAGGCAGTATTTTTGGAGCATCTTCTTTATGCATCAGGCAAAACATTTTTCCCAAACTCCAAGGTTTGTGCTGCCCATGTGCAAACCAAGGCATGTGAGGTTCTCCACAGCACCAGTGAGCCTCTGAGACAAGGCACACAGACCAGCTCCTTCTTCCATGTGCTGCCAGCCTTGGCACTGTCAGCACGGAGTGCCAGTCAGAAAGGTTTCATAAACAGCAATATGAACTTTACTCTTTCATATGAATATACCAGATAATATAAAGACGTATATCATACCAATATCATAATTTTATAAGCTTTATCATACTGACTTCCCATGTATAGATACACTTCTATATTTTTTTCTTTTTTTTCTATCACTGAAAATTAACTCCCTGCTGCTCCAGAGCATGCTTTTGAGGATTGCCACATTCAATCTACCCCAAGCAGTGGAAAAATGAGCTTAGAACCTTAAAAGCCTGTGTTTCCTGTGTGTCCACAGTAGAGTACAACCCATTACCTGTTTCCTTAAGTCCTGAGCCGATCTATGAAGAGTGTGGTGGTTGTTAGCCGTGAGCCCTTTCGTAGAGGAGCCAGTGTTTGTAGCAGGATGATGATTAGCAGCAGCCTGGTCTTTTCGACTCTCAGCCTTATGTTCGCTGTTCCTCTCCTTCCCTGGGGTGGCCTCTTTGCTTTTGTGTTTCTGAGCAGGTTCTTTCTCCTTCGATGATTTGCTGGACCCATTGAAAACTGAGAAGAGAGAAAATCAGGTTATTAAGGAAAAAAAAGAAAAGAAGAAGTATGCAAGACCAAACACTTCATTCAAAAGATCACAATTTTCTCTGCTCTCAGTCTTGGATATTTAGTGAATACCTTCTTACATCTAAAGTTAAATCAATATAGAAATAGAAGCACTATTTTGCATATTTCTTTAAATGAACTGATTTACTAAAGTATATCCTCTTCTTGTTAGCACACATTATCTTCAATATCCAAATTAAAACATACAAGGTATATTACTGTTTTGACTGACCTAAATTTAGAATTATGAGTTTGGTTTTTATTTATGACAGTTTTAATTATCTTTCTTTGCTCTTGCAGTGAGGGAATTCTAAACATAACCTAAACAGAAAAATGATTTATTTTTATACCAATGTAGCAGAAAGGAAACGTTCCATGAAAAAGCATGTTTTGTTTTCATCAATACCCAAACTGCTGAATCAAACTGACAGCAGTTTGCCTATAGCAGGAAAGCTGCAAATAGAAAAAGGTACTTCTGCAGAGAAAGGAAAATACTAAAACCATTTTGGAACATGTGACATGAAGTAACACTGGGACCTACGCTGAAGACTTTAGCCTTTCAATGAAGTAAAAGGACAAGAAAGTGTGGAACAGAAACCTTTATTTTTTGTACAATAAATACTATGCAAATATATAGAAGCAAGTTTTATTCCTGTCTCTCTGCTGAATATATTTAAGAATACTCACTGCTCTTCTGTTGTCACGGAACTTGAAAAGCTGAAGCTAAAACAAACAAACAAAAAAAGCACATCCCATTTCTCTGCTTGTTAATCAAAAATGTGCCGAACTCATGTCAGTGATGCCCCCTCTTCAGTGGAGAACTTGACAGAGGTCCACAAGGCTTATGATCCAACATCCACAATGGCGAGTGCCCTCCTGCCTTTTACTCTTGATTTCTACCAGGTTTTTTGACATAGTTTAGGAAAGGATGCAAACAAGAAACTTCATAAATACTTAATAGCACAACTATGTGAAAATCTTATTTATTACACACAACATACACCATCTGTTTGGGAATGGTAACTAAATGCATGAAGTTACTGTTTTCTTGTGAAATGAAGGCCTTCTTTTGCCACTAAAGGTGATATTCCTACAACACATACCTTCTTATCTAAGTTGTGAAGCTTAGCAGTCCCTACAGATGTCCTGCAGTATTACAATGGGAGCAGCAATAAGAGCAGTAATAAAAAGCCAACAATCCTGCTGGACAGAAGAGGGGCAGCTAAGCTGCTTTTGAGTAGACCTCACCTCCAAACCTTCCCAAACAGTAATCCAGCTTCCTGCAGCACCTTCAACAGCTGGAATCCCAGCAAACTATTGACAAATTTGATTTTCAGGTCACTTATCATATTTTCAGGTCACTTATCATATTCAGTCGGTCATAAGTGTTGAAGCAGAATACATAAAAAAGAAAAAATTGCCAATTGCTTTTCCTCCTCTCTTCCTTCCCACTTGCATAAATGGAGTAAGAATGAGAGAAAAGCTGTCAGCAGTGAGGTCACCACAAATTTCCCCACGGTTCTGCCACTCCTGAGCTCAGGAGCAACTGGTGCTGCCCCAGCCAGCCAAGGATTTCTCAGTGATTTCAGTGAAAATCCCATAACCCTTCCTGTCTTATTTCCAGTGATAGAACTGATAATAATTGCCAACCCCTCTCAGGAAGTTCATGACAATATATTCATCCTCCTTCGTAAGGAAATCTCACATCACATGGATGGCACTAGAGATGCACAAAGCACGATTATTTATTTTTAATAAGACGTAGCACAACCAACCAATGGCAGTTTTGTTAATATGTATTTTATCATTTAGAGTGATATCTTTCTTTGAAGGGAACAAATTGTAAACACTGATCTGCTCCTACGGAAACATTCAAGTCAGAGAGATTAATTTTGTGTAATCAGTTGTTACTTTAAAAACCGAAGATTACTAAAACAGAAAACACAGCCAAAAAGCCAAATTGTGCATTTCTCTGGTTCACAAGAAAAAAAAAACAAAACAGGCAAACATTAGACAAGGTATATTTTATATGCAACAGCTCATTAAATTTAAGTGTCGTGGGAACCCTGCCAGTTTTACCCTCTGAGTAATTATCTTTTGTCTTAATTTGTAAGATTCTTGAAAGGGGGAAGAGAGAAATAGGAGGAAAAAAATGTTCAGTCTCACAGGAAAAGCTTAAAAAGCTTAAGTCTGAAAACACAACAAAGAGAGATGTAGATGCAAAACAGTGTTTGCCACGCTGCCTCTCATTAAACAGTAGATGGTATCAGTTTCCATAAAAATCAGTATTTGTATCTTCCAACACCTACATTACTCTTATATCCAGCTACTTTATATCCAGCTATAAAACCTTTCTGAAATAGTACGTTCTGATAAAATTCACAAACATACTATGTGAACAACTATCAAAATGTTAACTCGATTAATTATAAAATGCTATCACAAGCCAAGCATTTAAGGGGGAAAAAAATCCCCAAGACTATGATTTTCCTCCCATCTCACTAAAAATGTTGAACTAAGTTATTTAGACAATAAATAAGTTATTTAGTACAACAGAGGATTAAACTCTGGCCCCAACAGCTACCAAGACAGTTCAAAGAAAAAACATTTCGCCAAAAAAAGACCAAAAACCCCCTCAAAAAATTTTGTTGTTGAAGAGTAACAGATAATAAGCCAGCAACACCCACTTCTCAAATGAAAGAAAACAATAAGCCCCCAACACTCTGCATTAAATATTACTGAGACCAAATCTGATTAAACAATGAAATGATTACTAATTCTTTTGTGTCTTCTTATGCAGCAAATTGCATTCTCCTTCATGTCTGCCAGCTCTTAAATATCTCTGAGGCATTCAGAAAATCAGGAAAGGTGTATGTTGTGCTTTACTAACCCCAGACAGATGTGTTCCAGACAATCTCCCACATTAGAGATGTCTGACATGCCAATATCCAATGTACTGTTCCCAGTCACTTTTGTTCCTTGCTAAAGAGTAGTCAGTGAAGGTTTCACCCTTGAAGCAATCATTTCATTAAAAGATAGAAAGGCAAAATACCAACTCCAACCAACACTAGTGATGAAGCTTGCATTCCTGAAGCAAAAATGATATGTGGTCTTGAATTATGATTATTTTATGCTACCTTAACCAACTCTGTATTTCCAGAACAGCTTTTAGTTAAAGGTAAGAAGTGCTACTAACAAATAATTAAAAGTGTAAGTAAATTATTAGCGATCAGACACTCCAAATAGAATAAATGGGTATCATTATACCCATATCCATCTGAATGCTTATTCTCAAAATGCTGTGTTCTCCAAAGCTATTATTATCATTAAACTGAAACAATAAAGAGTCCCATAGTGAAATACTTGTGGGTCTTTTGGTTAGCAGTGATGATCAAATGCAAAGAAACTGAACCACTATATTCAAAACTCACGAGCACTAGGGGTTTTTAAACCACTGATAGAATTTATGGCAGCAGAGCAAAACCTTATGGCAGGCGTGATCCCCACGGACACATCACAGTGCTCTCTGTGTCAGGGGAACTAGACCCTGAGCACCAATATTCACCCAGGATCCCATACAGGGACTTTGGGGTATCTCATTTGAAACTGTGATAAAAAACCCCTACACAAACCAATTCAAACTGTGCAAATTGTGCCTGTATTAGGTGCAGCTATAATAATGTCTAAAAAAATTTTTGGTCAAGTAAAGACACAGATGTGCTCAATTACTACAGATTAACTAAGCATTTACTACAGGAATTGACACTGTAGTGGGCGATAAACATAATGTGTTTTCAGCAATTTTCGGAAGTATTCCTACAAATTAATTTGCACACAAACATTTCACAGGATACAGCCAGCCAGCCATTCAGAAGCTAATTTATATTATGTACAATAATCAGGCTTTCACTGTGGAGGCAGCAGAATTGCTGAACTGGGTTCAGTCAGCTATTGACTCCATGGGCAAAGCTTTGTTTCCCAAGCCCTCCTGGAGATTATTCCTGCACCTGATATGCTTTACAGTTGAGGTAACTGGGGAGGTTTAATACGGACTGCAGAGTACTGAACCCTTTTGCTGTGTGCCAGTGTCTGGGAGATGAAGGCATGGACCATACACATACACATGTGCTGCATGTTGCAGTGCTGGGACTGCATAAAGCAAGTGATTGCGCATTCATAAAACCATCCAAAAAAAAGAGGGGAGATAGAAGTGAAAGGGAGAAGTTTTGTTTTTAGAAGGAGAAAAGGGAACCTTGCCAATATTGTGAACCCGAGCCAGCTATTCCAATGCAAACCTCATGTTGTTACATAGATCATGTTTGGGAAGAGATGTAGTATTAATCAACTTTCTGGCATGGAGTATCTGTTACTGTACAAAAACATTCTTGCTCTGGCTTTAATTCAGTTCTAAGTCACTGTGAAAACATTTATGTGGCTCTCAAACTGCGTTAAAGGACCCAGGCAATAATTCTTTTCCCCTCCCAGAGGAACTAAAACAACCTTCTACTTCCATAAAACACAGTATTTTAATACTGCCAATTGTTTTTCTTAAATGTTGGGTATGTTCTGACTTCCATAAATCATTTCCAGGGATAGAAGCTGTCTTCTGGAGCCCCCCAACATGCTCTGCCTACTCAAGGGTCAGGAGCAAAGATGTACTTCAGAAGAAAAGGCCGGCACCACGCCATATGAGAACATGTCGTATTGCTGTTTCCACACTTCCCTATCCCTAATGCAACACCACTCAATTTCTCAGTGGACAACACCACACGAAAATTTCCATAGCTGCATGCTAGCAGGAGTCAAACAGGAGAGCCACGGCAGAGAGGTAACACTGAATTAGTTTCTGACACCATCAATAACACAGCTCAAACCCTGCGCGCACAGGAATATATTGGGCCACCGGGAGAAGCGTTATTGGTATGAGACACCGCGCCACCGTTTGCAAAAATTCAATACCAAGTGTCTCGTCTCAGCACAAATTCATTACTCTCACCTAACCATTACGACACAAACAACATCAAAAGGGTCACTCACTAAGCAGCAAGTCCATACAAGAAGTGTCTGTCTGTTATCACGAGTCTCGCACCAGGATAACAATTCAATTTTTTTTTTGAGCAACTTCCAGCTCCCCTATTCTTCTCCACAGGTCATACATCTAGCTACTGAAAATCCGCAAATCCCCAAATGTGTTGTGCCTGATTTGCATATTTAAATATGCAAATTACTGCAAAACGGGTAATTTTCGTGTTACATATTTTTGCAGAAAAATTAAATGTGCAAAAATGTTTATTGCAACAATTACTGGTTCCATGGTCTTTCAACAAAAGGCTGTAAATCATCAAAATAATTGCCTACCCATTAACTATTGCAGCACTCTGCCTGAAATTTTCTCATTCTGCAAAAAATATCTTTCTTCTAAATGTTTACCTCTTCAGGATTCATTTCACTAAAAATGATGCATAAGCCTAAAACTCTGTCTCATGTACCCACCCACAAATACCAAATTTAGTTAAAACCAAAACTAAATAAAGAACTGCAACATACATCAGAATTTTCTCACAACACACTCAAACAGTAATGTACGTAAAAGATGTGCCATTCGAGCCCAAGACATACAAATGCTGCATTGAACTACACCCTGAAATAAGAAAAAAGCTATCTACGATCTTTTCCTGCATCATCTTTGTACTACTACACATGTAAGGAAATTACTCTGCTAAATTATCCATTGCAAATTGAGAAGCGAAATGTTCTTCTGTGTTTCTGGTAAGTGAGTAAGACAGCACTGAAGCAGGGTATAGTGTTTCTAGCAATGCTTGCTTGCTATGCACTACTGCCAGCTCTGTTTTGAAATCTGAGCCTCAAGAGAAAAAAAAAAAAGAAGCATTCATACCATTTTCTCCCCTGCTCATTTCAGGCAAAAGGCATGCAGAGCAGTTTTTATCTCATCATGTTAACAAAACACAGCATGAACCAGTAAGCATTGCTGACCCTGTAGGTTTGCTGGCACACTGGAGCTGGTTTACTCCAGCTAAGGACACCAGACTCGTCCTTCATGAAGAAGTCTGGTTACAAGCAACGATGGTTAATTCTGTTTTCCTAAAAGTAAATCAGAACTCAATTGTCTGTCTCTGGCATCCAGAGACAAACAAGACATTCCCAGGTGTGCTGGCCCAGATGTGCACTCCTCTCTGCCTTTGAGCTGCTGTGCTGGTGTGAGAAATATCTAATTTTCCAATCATTCTTCCTGAGAAAATTAGCCAACCATTATTAGAGGAACTGTAGCCTGCTGCATGCAATGTCAAAGTTGTCTACACAACTGTATCTGTGTGTGCTGCTCCGCCTGAGGCACTTTTCCAACCCACAAGCCCTTTCAAGTAGAGTAATGCCTATCCTCCTTTGCTCCTGAGATGGGACCGATAACCCAACAACTCCCCAGCTCCACCTTCCAGCTCTCTATCACAGCCTGCCTAGCAAAACACTTGGCACCTGCAAACACTTTTTCCATGAGCCTGAAGAGAAAACCTTCCATTGTGCCACAGAATGAAATCAAACTAGGATTTATTTAGTTGCGAGGAATTCAAAGAATTAGGTTTAAAGGAACAGAGACTTAAGGCTACCCTCTTACCTACAACTTGGAATTTCCTCCGAGCAGTGGGGAGGTGCAATTTAGACCCAATATCCCTGGAAAGACTTGCACACTCCCTTTTACACACTCCCATGAATGCGGGGGATAAACACTTCTCCTGCCAAACATTTCACTTTGCTCTTTTACAGCTGGGTTTGTGTGCAGCACATCAGCAGTACTACGAAACGAGGGTGAAAAGGCACAGGTAACAATTTGATGTTTTAAATTTATCTATGTAAGCAGTAAGGTTGGAAGGCAACAAGTCAGTTGAGCTAATTACTTCATCTTGTGCAGCAAGCTATGCCACGTGCTATACGTGCTTCCCATTCACACTCAGGCGTTCTTGATTGAGTTAGCTGTCCAAAAGGTGGCTCAACAGGCTCAGTTATAACAAACAGTTTGGTGTGCAACCTTAATAATGCCCCATATTGGCGTCAGAAGAGGATATTGACAAATGACTTCGCCCAGAAAAGTTGTTCTGGCCCCCACTGAGTAGAATGCAATCATTTGACACTGTCTAATGACATTAATCAAGCTCTGAACCTTTGTTGTTCTATGTCATAGCAAATGCTTAGCATTTTCAGGTCCAAAGTGCTTGACTACACATTGTATATTAAAAACAAAAGACTTTAATTCATTAAAAATAGACTCTCACGCTAGATTAAGCTCATTTGCTGCACCCGTCCCTGGTCTGCCTTTGTGTGTGGTCTCATTTAAAACAGACACACATGAACCAGAACCTACTTTATTCACATGAAACAAAAATACTATTGGCTGTCAACCAACATAACAGACACTGAAGAATGGGAATACCCCTGGGTAAGGAAATTTTAATTAAAAAAAAAAAAAAAGAGAAGAAGAAAAAAAGAAATTACATTGACGAAGAAGAAGCAGCTGCCTTCTCTGGGAATTCCTGTTTCTTCACCTTTGTCAAAACATCTCACATTGTCTCCTATGTATTTTATAAAGGTCTTTTGCAGCTCTATTAAAGCGGCAGCTTCATTTACACTCTCTCTGATCTATACTGATAAAGATTATGAAGCCATTATATGGCTCATTATGTTTGCCTTTACTTACCCCCAATTAAGATTTCAGGTGTCTCCGGTTTTGAGCTAATTTCAAAGTGGCTGCCATCTGGGACATCCTCAAGGAACACCATCCGCTCCTTTTGCAGTGATACATCACATTTAAAACTCTAAAGGAGCAGTTCTGTTACATGCAGCCTCATTTTCCACAAGCAGCGTTTTGTGCGTCTTATTTTGGGCGGGTTATTTAGAAATCTAAATAAGTGCCAAGTTTTGATCTATGGCTGGTAAAGCATTAAAGCTCCTGGTCACAGCTGACAGTTGAAATGCTATTAGGCATAACATCCCCTTGCAATTATCCACAAATCATTCACAAAAAGTGAGTTTTTGAGCTTGGGTGTGCAATAAAAACAGATTCAGATGCAGTAATGAAAAAAAAATTTGGCATATGCAACAAAGGCACCCTTTATAGAAAACTCGCTTTTGAAAGGCAGAGATGAGGATCAGCACAGTGAAGTAATTGGGATCTACTCATCTCTTCTTTGGAGCACAGTAGCATGAAAGAACAAATAGAGCAGGCACAGGTCACCTCTCAGAAAGTGCACTGTAAAGAGACCTTTCTCTCAGTCCTCTAACTAAAAAGAGAAGAGCTGAAGGGGCAGTCACCAGAAAGAAAGATTTTCATGGAAAACTAATAGTGAGGAAGGGAACAGAGAGCATAGGCTACATTTTGAAATGATGTCAGGCAGAGATGGCACAGAGTTGTTATGATACAAGAGCTTTTGCTGGAGCAAGAACCACGTCACACAGGATGCTGGCAGGGGAGCATTACAGCAGGCTCAAGAAATTTTCAGCATTGCTTTAAATCTTCCATTATACGCTAGGTAATACTGCAATAAACATGGATCCATTTTTCAAGATATGGCACAAGGACATCATGACACAATTACTGTGTAATTAATGCAGCTCTTGATGATTTGCAGAGAAATAACTGACTTGAAACACGTTTCATCCATAAAATCTTTCAATCAACAACATGAATGCAGTATCAACCTACTGCAAATGTGGTCTCAATACTGCATGAGAGAAATTAAGTATTGCCCCTGACATGTGTTCTGATAACACTTATGAATGCTTATATTTAACTTTAATAAAGTCATTCTAAATTAAACATCAGTCTCACAAAAGCCAGAGAGAGTGACTGTGTCTATACATGTGTGGGTGGGTATACATATCTATAAATACGTCTCACGGAATCATAGGATTTTTTAGGTCAGAAAAGACCTTTAAGATCATTGAATCCAACCATAAACCTAAGATAGCCAAGTCCACCACTAAAACATGTCCCTAAGTGCCACATCTACATGACTTCTAAATACCTTCAAGGGACAGTGACTCAACTACTCCCCGGGGCAGCCTTGACAATGCTTTCAGTGAAGAAATTCTTCCTAATACCCAATCTAAATCTTTCCTGGTGTAACTTGAAGCCATTTCCTCTGGTCCTATTGCTTGTTACATGGAGGAGAGACTGACCCCTGCTTCAGTCTATATGTGTATACACACATACATATATATATGTATATGTATGTGTGTGTGTGTGTGTGTGTGTGGATGTGTGTATATAATTCCAGCCCTGCAGTAGTTCTGCCACAGAGAGAGTACAGATTGTCAGAATAAACAGGTTAAAGTACAAAGATGCTAACACTACATCTCACTCCACTACTTTTTCAATCAGACCCAGAAGAATGGACAAGGTTTGAGCACAATCAGCTCGTGAATTTCTTTACTAGGGGGTGCAGGAGAACAGCACTACTTAGGACCTACCTTGCCCATTTGGTACTTGTTTATGCGTTTTTCCTTTCCTAGGGGTTGACTGGCATGATGATGAAGCATTATTTGTGGCTGTTTTTGTGTCCTCTGTCTCCTCCTCCTCCTCTTCTTCATCCTCATCATCCTGAGAGCTTCCAAAATATACCATGTTGCTGGGCAGGGCTGGAGAACCTGATCATTATAAAGAAATGGCTCATTAGCATCATTACATTCACTTACTGCACTAACCATATTGATCATAACCTCCTTCAGTGTCATGCACAGCAAGGGAAGAGTGGGACTTGGAGCTGGACGGTCACACCAGTGCATGACTAACTAGAGAGGTTTTATTTATTAGTTTTTACCAACAGGATACGCATGTGCTTGAAAAGCAGGGTTCTCCCCCCCTCAAGCACATTCTATTCATACTTCAGACAATCAGTCTTGCTACAAGCCCTAATTAATAGCTCTGTGTATTCAGAGAAGGACTAATGCACATGCTTAATTTCAAATGCGTGCTCAAGTGCCTTGCTGAAGTCTTAACACATAACTGGAAGCTTACAGCTTTTCCAAACAGAAGAAAAATGAGCAAAAAACCAATCTGCACCACAGTGATATTTTAAAGTTATCATGACAATAAAGCATCAGCATTTAAAGTTCACAATACTTTGCAGATCTCCACAATATTGTATCTAATGTTTTGCAGTATTCTGCAGTAAGAAATAAAGACAAAAGCCAAGACATTGAGAAGCTTATTTGCCTAGCAGATTTCTGGGAAGGGAGAAAAAAGAGGAAAGGCCTTCTGATTCCCTATGTGCTCCTCTTGAGGATGTTGCTTCTCATTTCTTGATTACTTCCCACGACACTCCCATGATTTTTAAATGTACAAATACTCCTGACAACTAATGGGCACTTCCCCATGTGCCTAATATCACTTTCTACTTCAAAATGAGTCTCCTGCCTATACCCTGCAGGGACAGGTGCCCTAGGAGCCTTCTACTTATTCCCAAAGAAAAATTTTTGGTAAAGAAGGGAAAAAAATACAGTCAACACACTTGGATAATAGCAACTTATCACTTCAATTATTTTCCTGCAGCTAAACAAAACAAAAGGACAAAGAGAACTGGGCTAGAGACCAACACAAGGTAGTGGCTATTTGGCTGGTGCTTCCTTAGGAAGCACTTCTGGCTTCAAGCTCTTCAGAAGTGCAGTTCTGTGTTTTGTTTGGTTTTGAGCTGTTGGTGTTGCCATTGCCAATAATTAACTAAAGCTTATTTTTTGGTTGTATATTTTCTGCTTCTGCCAGGTTTGTACAAAATACTCTTCACTATAAAAATTACTTTTTAATTAATGAATTACCTAAATATGGCACAAAAACTGGGATAGGCTGTTTCTGCAATTAATCATCCATTCCTAAGTATACTGGTTTTGATTGGGATGGAGTTAATTTTCTTCATAGTAGCTGGAACAGGGCTATGTTTTGGATTTGTGCTAGAAGTAAGGTTCATAACACTGAGATGCTTTAGCCATTGCTGAGCAGTGCTTGCACAGTGTCAAGGCATTTTTTGCCCGTTTTTCATGCTGCTCTGCTAGCAAGCAGGCTGGGCTGCACAAGGAGCTGCGAGGGGACAGAGCCAGAACAACTGGCCAAAGGGATAATCCAGACCATAGGACACTGTTCTCAGCAATTAAGAGCTGGGGGAAGAAGGAGGAAGGTGGGGACATTCAGTGTTACAGCACTTGTATTCCCAGGTAACCATTTTATGTGATGGAGCCCTGCTTCCTGGGGATGGCTGAACACCTGCCTGCCAACAGTGAGTAGTAAATGAATTCCTTGTTTTGCTTTGCTTGCAGCTTTGCTTTGCGTATTAAACTGTCTTTATCTCAATCCATGAGTTTCCTTACTTCGATCGTTCCAATTCTCTCCTCCATCCCACTGAGGGCTTAGCCCTCACCTGTAAAGAAATTTGCTTTTGGCCACTGTAACAGCCCCTTTGGAACTGTGGCTACCTCAGGGAGAAGCAGAGAGAAACTCCTCACCACCATCCTGTGCTATGTGTGAGCGGTAGCCCTGGGGCAGCCAGGAGAAACACTACAGCAGCATTGAGGGCATGATGATTCTTCCCCCCTAAAATAGTGTGTTATTCCATCCAACCTAGACAGAAATGTATGGACACATACAGTTATTCTAGGGCAAAAGGCTTTTGCATGCCACAGTTTTTATGTTTACATAGACTAATGATCAAATTAAGACTGCTGACATATTTCACGGCATGGAAGCTGTAGCAACTTACAGAAACAAAAAACCTTCACATTTTTTATGCAAGCCCAGAACTTTCTGGCACACTCTAAGCAATCAAACAGAGTAGGTAAGACGTGTTGAGAGGCACATTAATTCTTCTACTCGTAGGGGAGTTTTAAGTCTCAACAGCAACTAACTAGAAGACTCTAAAACAGTTACTCTAGGACAGTGCTGCCTGAAAAATAAATTGGTTTTTTCTTCCATCTAGGTACTCAAGTGGGTAGTATGGATTCAGAAACTGGATGCAAGTGCATCTGTTCTTATCAGAATCTGAAGTCTGACACCATCTCTCACACCATTGTGCATTGACAAATGATGGCGTGAAAGAACCTTACTGTGAGGAACCCTCAAAATTAGATTCAAACACGGACTGAAATCTCCCTATTATAATTAGAGAAATAGCCAGAAAATTTATCCTTCTGAGACACTAAAATAGGAGTCCAGATACAGTGTCTGTTCTCTGAGCTTCATCTTCCTTAGAATTCCACATCTCTGAGCTTTTTTGGCAGCTGCTTTTAACAGCAACCAACAAAAATGTATCATCTGCAATGCAAATATTTTTATTACAATAGCAATCTTTTTCTTTCTTCTTAAAGCACAGAATAGAATACAGTACCGTGTCATTCATAGAAAGGAGCAAGAATCTTACCCAAGTTCAAGAGCAGGCACAAACCTCACCTAACTCCTGGTATTCAATCACTGTAATCTCAGTGCATAAATCTTCTGTCAGAATGACAGTTTTTAATTTTTTCCAATCGAGAACTACGAACAACAATGCTTAAAATGCATTCCTGGGACAGCTGGGACTGTTTGGGAAGTACATTTCCAGAGAAATTAGACTAGCAACATCCAATAACACAGGAGAGTCCTGCTAACCCTGACTTTATTGATCTAAGTGCTCTGCAATATGAGACTTTGGCGAAAAGCTGGCGTTCAGTCTGGGCCTCCTCCCCTCCTTCCCACCAGCTTTCCCTACATATTTATTAAACTTGACTTTCCAAACAGAAAGAAAGAAAAAAAAAGTCTGGATTTGCACATTTTTAAGCATTGTTATGGATGGAAGACTCTGAAAGAAATTTTAAAGCTCTGAGTTTTCTTGCTTAATTTTTGTATTAGAACTATTTTTATCCTCATCTTTTATAATACTACTTCAGTTCTGGAATAGCTTCAAGTAATTTGTTCACAACTATGTGTTAAACTGGTTAAAACCACTTTCACTTTAAGCCTACGTAGCTAAACATGTCCAAAAGGCTGAGAAAACACTGGTTTAAAATATTTAAACAGGCTGCCCAAGCTCAAGACACTGCAAATTCCCTTTATGAGCAAACTGAAGAGAAGACATGCCTGTAAGTAAACTGTGATTTCATGCAAGCTAAAAGAATGACAATTACGTTTATTAAACAACATCTAAGGCATGAGTGGTTTATGTGTACTGCTGGTTTACACCAAGCAAAGGGCTAAGCAACGCCTCTAAAGCCCCTCTTAACGGAAATAATACTCAGAATTCTCATGACTGAAGAACTAATGAAACTCTCATGAACGAAACTGCACTGTGAGGAGTGGAAGCTATGTGATCACTCACCTTCTTTACTGTTATCATGATTCCTATCCTAAATATCCCTCATGCTCTCTGAGATCAGATAGGGATATGTATATGATGCCACAGCCCACCTGTACAGGGGACCCCATTTGTTACTCAAAGCTAGTGATTTATATAACAATACTAAGAAGCGTTACTGTAGCCATGAACATTCAAGACCATTGGAAATATGAAGAAGACTGTACACACAAGAGCTGGTTTGTTTTTTCCAGCTGTATCAGTTGGTCAAATAAAATATATTGCCCTTCCTCAAAAATCTGGCCAGTCTTCACTGCAAGTTAAGACCATGGCGATTTTCCTTACAGACAGACTTTGCTGAGAGTTGTTGCTCTCAGGTTACTCCATGTGTAACAGTTATTTACCGTGAAAATGATGTATGACAGCAAGATGATAAAAGCCCTCCAAAATGACATGAGAGTAAGGAAGATCCCAGGTTCAGCAGACACATCTGCACACACACATTCACAGAACATACAGTTGAAGGGGCTTCCCTGATACGTAAAATTTACGGATCACTATTCTGCACTTTTGTCTCTTCCTGGACACACTCAGCAACAGAAACCCATGGGGCAGCTGTGCTGGTTCCTTCTTGCACATATTCGCCAGCCAGGCTGCAAGAGTCAAGATGAGCAATCATCCCTCCTCTTCCTCTTGCTCTCCCCAGCACCAAAGTGTGATTCTCAGAACCTACCAAGGGTAATATAAAGAGTGGCACTGGAATTAATAACCAACAGCAAAAGAGAAGAGCGGCAATGCTGCGAATAAAGGGCAACATCTGTGCCTGGGAGGTGGTGCCTGCCAGGTCTCAGCACTCTAGGTATACAATTCCCCACTTCCTCGCTTTCCATCCCCAAGAAAACAGCAGAAAAATCTGCAAGAGAGAGTTACGAGAGCCTGTAGCTGTATCGAATTTTACAAGTCTCCTTCTGTGCTGGGAGCCCCCACGTTGTGCAGGCAGCTGCTGCCACGGGCACTGGAGAGTAGGGAGCAGCCCTCCAGAGCTTGGGGAAAGCACAGGAGCAGCCCTCCACCCTGAGAAACCTACCCTGCCACATACCCCATCAGCAGGTGCCTGAAAAGCCCGCTCACTCAGCAAATCTGATGGCAGCCTAGAAATTAAATTTGAATTCTCACCACTCGTTTAGAAGACATTTCATGCAAGGAACCATCTAGACTTTTGGTGGCTGTGCAGACACTTTTCTTGGCATCAAAAATGGCCTACAGAACATCTACCACCATCTGGCCTCTTCTCATTATACCTGTACCACCACCTCAACTCTGGCAGTGTAATTTTTTTGTGGAGCCATGTGGTGAATCGGATCAGGGAACGATTGTGATTCAGATTAAAATCCCAGACTAAGGAAATGAAAGTCCATTTAATAAATGCTGTAACCGTAATGCAATCTTACAAGCTCTGAAGAAAAGATTTGGAAAATTTCTGTGCACACTTTTTCTTATTGAATGTGTAGCATAATATATCACTTTAAGTTATTAAACAAAACATTAAACACAGTATGTTTCCAGTCTCATGCAGGACCTGCATGTTTTACATTCTGTCCTGATGATGCCTGGGCCTGCAATTCCTAAATGCTTCCCACCCCCACCACAAAACAGCTGATTTGTTTTGCAGCCAACATTTGCATAAAAGCATATGCTGTCACCAAAGATCAGGATGGGGCAATAGCAACACATTGGGAAGGAAGGAGAAGCCATGGCAGAAGGAGTAAACTGTAAGAAAGGCTGTAAACTGCAGCAGCAGTAGAGCAGAAGGGAGGAGCCCAGATGTGCTGGGGCTGGAGAAAGGTGAGTAGTAAGAGGTACGTTAGCACGTGGACACAAGCTGCAGGAACAACAGGAGAAGGGAGATACGGAAGGGATAACTGACATGAAATAGTAACAAATACAGTAAAGTGGAAAAGACATTCCTATTAAGGCTGCTCAATACAAGGCACAGTGATAGCACAGTCAACCTGCTGCCCTGATCCAGACACGTGCCACTCACCTTTTCCTGCTAAACAAGTCTCACAGTTGAGAGCAGAAAAGCCCTGGCCAAAGCCTGAAGGGAACTTCCCAGCCCTCTCTCCCTCCACCAAAACACAGGGAAAGGCCCAATCACCGAAGCTGGACCTCACAGTGAGATTTTGAAAGCCTAACAAATTTCCATGGCTGACTAAGGGATTGCAAGCCACACAGAAAGTTTGGACAGCCGACACAACCCTACGTACCCTCTCCTCACAAGTATGAGAGCTCCTAGGATTGGATACCACTGCGTGTGGCAAGTTTTGAGAAAATCATTAATGATGAATTGTTTTTCTTAAAATCACTCATCTAGGTTACAATGACCTATGAATTATTACAAAAAGGGAGGACAATCAGCCCTTTCAAAAAATTAGATTTGAAGTATGTTTGGCAACTGTTTCCAGATACTGATACTGAAATTCTCTATTGAGTATTTTTGTCTTCCCTCCTATTGTGAGAGCAACACAAACGAAAACCTAACTATATAGGACAAACGATTACCACAACTACACACAAAGTGTGGCCTAATGCATATGAAAGAATGACAAATGTATTTCATGTCCTCTGTTACAATAATTTGGTGCTTATACAACAATAAGAACAAAGCAAAATATGTGGGGTTTAAGCCATGGTGCTGCTTTTAGCAATTTCCTAGGAAAGATGTCACCCTTTGCATGTGCAAGATTCAGGCTCACTACTAACAGCAGGCAGAATTGATGCTTTTGCAGCCTGTACATACAGATGTGTTGACCTCAGCAGCAAGTGACTGATTAATAGAATAAACTATACTCTTTTTCAGCCATTTTATTTGACTAATGATGTTATTACTTTTTTTTTTTGACAAGTGTGTAGTTTTCCCTCCTAAATTACGGTTATGTTTTGTTTCTCATTACATTACATTAACTTTTGTCTTGGACTAGCTAAACATGTTAAAAAACCCCTCTGAATTTGGATCTGAAGAGGGGAATCAGAAGTATGGAAAGTGCATATGCTTTGCCAAAAATACTATTTCATTACTCTTCAGAATTAGCTGGCAGTGTTTCTGCAGTATTTACTGAAGTACAAACCAAATGTTTTCATCTGGACAGGATTCAAACCCTGGTATGTTACAACCACAACAAAAATCATCTCAGTCCAAGAGCCTTCTCTGTAATTTGGACTGTGGTTTCTGCAAAATTGGAGGATGCTTCTCCATGAATTATTTACACCAACTTCCCCTGTAGCTCCTCTCTTTTCTTTCCTCCTAACAATTAAACATAACCCAGATGTGCTTTGGAAAAATCTTAAAACAATTTAAGACATCAGAATGATTTAAGCACAGGGCAGGTCAAGGTATGCGGGACTTCAGCCTGCCCCAGAAAAGCACACGGCATGCCAAGCCCTACAGTGAGCCACGCTCAGAGGTTTAGCTTCTCTGACACACAGCCCCATTTTGTGGCTGTATGCAGGTGCAAAAACCTTGCCTCTCAAATGCTCCTGATGTGCTGGCATCTCAATGTTTAACATTTAGGGCCTGCTTCTCATTTATTATATGTCCTACTTATGTTTTGGCAGGACAACACCAAGTTCCTGAAGTGCAAATATATATAATTTATGCCTGCACTTTATGGTTGTTTTACCAAGCCAGGCTAAAGGAGTACAAACTGCATAAACTCTATAGGAAAGAGCAATTGTAGTTCACTTGTGTGACTCCACCTGCAGGAACAGTCCCAGAGGGAGCTCCCCGGTGCCCGAGCAAGAGGGAGGAAAAGGCCATCCCAAATACAGAAATAAAACAAGAGCTCCAACTCTTCCCTCTGCTGCCATTGTATGAATCACACGGTGCCACTGGTGTCACAGCTAATTTATTGACTAGTGCAACAACGCAAATCCTATTTTCTTCTCAGTCTGTTCTTCAAAGAAGTAGAGCTAAACCCAAAAACCTAAAGAAAATTCTTCCTTTTCTAGGGAAATGGAGCAAGGGTGGGGAAATGAGTGAGTATGCAGGAAAAAAAAACAAAGGTTGACTTTCCAAACTAAGCAAAACACTCCGGAGTAACAGAGTACTCAAAATTTATAAAAACCAAAGGAGTGCTTCTCACATTTACAATTTGTATCTGACAATCTCAAAGCAATTTAACTGCACTAGCCCGACTAGATTTTATAGTGAACCTCAAAACCAACCCTTTCCACATGCACTTCAACCCCCAACTTCATGTTCCCTTCCACCACAAACAAAACAAATATGGAAGTTTCAAACCACTGTGATGCCATTCCCAAAAAACTACCAGGCTGTGTTTCATACCCAAGAGATCCTGTGCCCCATCCCTAGCACAAAATCAGTCATTTGGGTAACACTGAACCTATGGTATATTCCCAGGTTAGAGAAGCAGGCTCAGAGGTTTTTGGCTGGGATGAAGGGCAGGAATTGCCTTTGCTAAAATACTTTACATTGCCCACCTGGGCAGTGAGCCTTTGAATTGCTGCTGCCACCACAGCACTCAGATTTTATGCCAGTAGCTCATCCATAATCAACATCCGGCTATGTCAATGCCTATATACAGAGTTAAATATTTATCCTCATTTTACAAAAAATTAAGCAGCTCGCTGAGGGACTCAGAGTGAATCTGTGGCAAATACAAAAGCTAAACCTCAAGATCAGTCTCCCTTTTCAATCAGTTAACTGCATCCTGTGGTTTTTTGCAGGGGTAGATATTGGAGTCATTAACATCAGAAAGGGCCCAAAAACTGGAAGAGCAGGAAAAAACTTTAATTCAGCTGTAGTACTACACACAGGATACTCTATCTTACTTCAGCACCTCTTCCCATCGCTTAAATCTCCCAGTTGGCACACACTGACATGAAATTGCATCTTCCACTGGAATGGACGCCTGGAGGTTTGGCACTCCAGCAGCACTCCGCTCCCTTGGGAAGGAATAATGCCATGGTGGTGGTCACCAGGCTCTCCCTCTGTACTTCACACATATGCTGTTCACTGTGAGCCTGGATAATCACTTCTCCCCACCAACACTGATTAAATTACTCTTGTCCTAAACCACAAGAGTTGCTTGATAGCTCATATTTCACACGTGGCCTAAATGGTTGCACATATGAGAAATATCTTATATTCTACACTTCAATGTTACTCCTAACTTTAAAATAGACATTTTTGAGATTACAGTGACTAAATACAAACTTATTTTTATTAAATGGTTTGTGCAATTAAAATTCAGCACCCTAAAGTTTATTCCTGGTTTTTCAAAACATCCTAAAATTTTAGTTTCAAATACTAAATGATTTAATAACAAAATCAATTAAAATTTTTCTCTGAATATTTTAAATTAATTATTGTATGTCTGCACATTTTAATATTATTTTGGAATTACAAAAACGAACCCAGACTGCAAAGAAGCTCATACTTTTGGACAGTGTCAGCATTTCATTGCTTTGCTTCCAGCCTAATCAAGTTGCTGTGCTATTCAATCTGCTTACTCTGATGTGGTGAGCAAGTCACTCTGGTGCCAGTGGCTGGTGCTTCAGGAATGTGACCAATGCAAGTCAGCAGCTCTCCAAGAACAGCACACGTTGACTACAGTACCTATTGACACTGAACTAACAGCAAAGATACCTTTTGCCTTTTGCTGAAACATAGGCAAATTAACAGTTGTTTTCTAACATGCCCAAAATTAAGAGCTCCCAAGTTTTGGTTCTGGGGGCTCTCCCATTGTAATCGAAAATCTCTGCAGGTATGAACTGACACAGTCAACCTCTCCTATCAGGACTCAAAAGAGAAGACTGGGATCAAAGGCCCCTGAGCCTTTTTACCACCCAAATATAGGTGTTTAAAAGAATAAAAAGCCTGTTTAAGAGCACACTGCACTACAAGTTAGAAGTTACTGAAGTTCACACAAACGTGATATAGGGAAATTTTTTATTTAGACTTTGCCCAATTGTAACAAATCATCAGATTATTAAGTCAACACAGCACTCAAAGAAAAAGAACAATCACACATTTTGCAGAATAGAAGAGCCTGAAAACTCAATTTGTGAGATCTCAATTAAACCATCTTTATTTAGGAATCCCTGAAATTCTCTAGCATGTAACTCCCAGAGGCTCGGCTTAATTAGAAAACTGATCATGGGAAAACTTCTTAAAATGTGGTCTCCTAATCACAGCCTTCCTGTTACCACCTTTTGCCAAAGATCTATTGCTCACAGGGAGTTGTTTCTCCTTCCTCCTTTAGCCTGGTATTTGACTCAAAATATTTTACCCTGTAAATAATTACAGAGAGCAGAGGTAACTTAAATGCACTGTAACACAAGCTGTTAAGAAAAATACGATCAGAGGCAGAAAACACAGTAAAAGTGAGACCTGTTGTCCAACCACACAGAGATGACACACTCGTATCTACACACTGCTGAAAGATACTAATTATGCCTCTGGCAAAGGGCATACAAGCTCCTTCAAAGAAGCTATTTAAAGATAAGAACACTGCAGACAAACACTTCAGAGATATCTGTACTATTCCCTTCCTTGTGTTGAAAATTCTAGGTCACAATTTAACAAAATAAAAAAAACCCCATCAACTTTTTTAAAAGGAGGATTTTAAAATAACAGAAAGCAGACTAGCTTTGCCAAGTTTGGTCAGTTTAGAAATGTATTCCAGGGTGCTCAGATATTCATCAACTGTTACAGCTTTTTCATTGTGCTCCACTTACCTTTTAAAAAGTAATTAGTACAGTGTATTATCAAATCAAGAGTTTGAAAAACAAACTAATTAAAAATATGTCTAAAGCCTTAGTGCTCTGGATAATGAAACCAAACAGGTCATCTTGGTTAAATTATTTCCCTTTGAAATTACAGGGTGCTAATGGAGTCGGGGAGAGTTAAAATTAAAATTATTTGAATCATTAGATTTTCTTACACATAGCAGGACAGGTAAATAGGATTTCTTCTCCTAAATATGAGACCTTATGCATGTCAAGGGCCTTTCTTCCACACTGTAGCATGATAGTATTGCTCCTTCACTGACAGAATTCAGCTGCTCCCACTCAAAATAAACCTCACAAGAACAATGAAGAGTGAACATGTAGTGGTGACAGGATTATTACATTTCTCTGTTTAAAACCAGAAAATAAAAGTGCACACTGACATGTGAATTCATGGTGGAATTTGGTCAAAGACTGGACTTGGTGATCTTGAAGGTGTTTTCTATCCTTAATGATTTATGATTCTATGGTGCAACAAATTTATGCTGTACTTCTGACACCGCTGGGGGTGTGGTGGGACAAGGACAGAGAAGACCACTGAGCTGCATTCCCACCAATCCTAGGAAAGACTCCTTTGCCCAAAAAAAGACTATGATTGTGAATCCAGTGACTCTATCAGCAGAGCATTTTGAAGGACTAGAACCTAAGATAGTCCTAACTTTTTTTTTTTTTTAATTAAACAAACATGGCGATTTACTGTTCTGGATCTTATCACTACGACACTTAAAATTTTCTAAATGCTGAACTTCAACCCTGTGAGTGTGCTCTTATTTCCATGCAATTGCATGTTGCATTTCATTGTAAAAGCACAAAGAGCCAAGGCTGGACACATGCAGCTGGACAGAAGTCAGAACAAGCACCTGTCCCACCATGCAAACAATTCTGAAACCCTCAACACTTCAATAAATAATAGCACGGAGGCTCCAAATCAAAATAAATCCCTTTCAAAAAATCCCAAGTCTTCCCTATGCAGGGTCTTAGTAAGCTACTGGCTCTTCCCTCTCCAAGCTCACTAGGCACCACTAGAAGAGTTGCACCCAACTAAGCCTGCCAGTGCCCTGGAAAGTCATTTGTGGGACCCTTCTGGAGCTGGATGTACCAGCACGCTGCTATATGAACTCCCTACAAGCATTAACAACCAGCTTCCATCTCGTTTTTTTGAAACAGACACATTAAAAGAGACAGCCACCTGGAGCTAAACATTCCCAGAGGCCAAATGGACACAACCTCAGGCAGCCAGGACCTCTTGAAGGACACAGCAGTTCAGGCACAGAAGCCAGAATGATGCTAATACAAGTCTGAACAACCCAGCCCTCCCTCCAAGCCACTGCACTCTCCTGATCCTCCACAGAGAAGCATCCAGGTAGCAGATGTCCAAGAAGATTCCCCCACCTCTTTTTAACTGGCTCTTTTCATGTTTTATACAGGAGTGATGGAGTAATAAGCTTGTGGGTATGCTGAAACAGAAAGCTGAGAGCTTTCCCTTTCTGCTTTTCTTCAGACTGTTTAAGCAGACCAAGAACATGCCATGTGTGGCACTCAGAGCAGACTTTCCCTTGTGGTTTTTAACATAATTGTAATTGTGATCTTGCTGTCTGAATGCATGTGTTGTAAGAAATGTACGAGTACTCCTGCATACTGAAGAAATTAGGAATGAATTGCAAGTTCTTAATTGACAGTACAAAACATCAATTATGCCACAGATGAATAACAAAGAAGAAAATTACAGGTGCAAGAGCTAAACAGCCATTGATTTAAATAAAAATAATAATACTTAAAAAACCCCTCCAAAACAACAAACAAAAAAGCCCCAACCAAACAACAATAACAAAAAAAACCCCAACAACATGAAGCACTGGAATACGACTAAAGTACCCATGCTTCCCATTTCCATTGTTAAACCACAACGCTAAGAGAGTGCTAAGAGAGTAGGAAATGAAAGTGGAGATAAGTGACACCCCCACACAGGTTGCCTTTCTATAGGTGCAAGTGCCTTCAAAGCAATAAATAACACATGCTTAGTTAGCAAGCAGTGGAAACAAGTGTGTGAATGCAGCCATGTGTGCTCACACACAGACACACACACACAGCCCCCATCTGACTCTTCCCACCAACAACTGTGGCAGTCGGCCCAGATCACAGCAGTGACACGCTGCCAACAGACTGATCAACCTCACGGCACACTAAATTAGAAATACATTTCCACAGATTGAATTTCAGAGGACCATGATGCCACTTTAAACTCCATTAGATTCCGCTCCTCTCCATTCTTTAAACAAACACAAAGGCTAGCAAATCACCCTCCTCTATCCCCTCCACCCACCCACTTTTACCAGAGGTCCCAAAAGGATGGAGGCTCCGCATTGGATGTGAATCAAGTTGGATAAATTAGCAACCAGTCTAAAGGTACCACTAGCCTAAAATCTTACAGAAGAGAAGAAAAAAGAAATCAAACCACACTGCATTAAGGTGAGAAAGCATCAGCAGGAAGCTACGGGTGGTGCTGATCACAGCTGTCCATAGATGCAACAGAGATCTAAGAAAGGGGAACTTCAACGCAAGCTCTGAAAGATTCAGCCCACTAGGTAAGACTTTTGCAGACAAGGTCTATCTGTAACAAATGCACACCCTTTCAGCAGGTAATGGGACAAAAAGTCAGCAAAAGGCATCATTCCAGCACAGAGGATGGAGCAGTGACTAAGCACACAGGGAAAGCACCTATAGAGAACCATACCACAACAGATAACATGACCATTGGGGGATTAAACTGAAAGATGCTATCTAAAGTACATTATTTGGGACACATGGCCGTGGAAAGTCCTAAGAAAAATGACCACTTGAGTAACATCTCCTTCTCTAGCTTAATCTAGACACTGAGCTGTACTTCACGCTCAGGTCCCCCAGGTTTGACATGCAGGCTTGCACACACGCAGCCCATCGATCCCAGACACACCACACAGCTCCAGCCAGGCTCAGGCACCTGTTCCTGTGAGGTAATTCAGGTATCTCACTCCACAATTTCAGACGTCTCGTTTGTACTTGGGTTGCTGAGAGGAGGAGCTCACCTGTTTTAGTTATCACCACAGGCACAATCCAGCTCCTGAGGTGGACAAGAACAATGGCAACCCCTCCACCCACTGTCAGATGAAAAGCCTCACTCAGATTGAACAATAAAGGACAGTGAGTAGGCAGACAAGGGGAATTTCCAAGCAGATTTTCTCATCGTGCAGGAACAAGTACTCAAGCAAGTTAAGCACTTCTTCAGTTTATAGTCAGACAAAACAAAGGAGGATGGGGAGGACTTAAGAGAGCTAGACAAAAACCTATTCAGGATAACAGAGAGCCAAGCATAAAAGAAATTTCTTTTTGCATTATTACCAGGCTCATTTTATGATCTTTAGAACCACGAACTCGAATGCTCCTGCTGCAGATATAGCCAAACTGCTGAGAGCTGAAATGCACACAATACATTCAAGTGCAGCTCCAGTACATTTGTCTGGCTGCTGCTTGGTGTGCAGCACTACAGCTCCTTCTGTGAATGACACTGTGCCCCAGGGCTGCTGCAAGACACCCACCTCGAAGACAGAGGAAAGTGAGAAAATCTTCTGTCTTGGGCTTCCTTTTGGAGAGGTCAGAAATCTGCGTGGCAGGAGGGGGTAACAACGGCTCCACTATCTTTATTGGAGTTGTGCTGGGACTGTTTGGCTGGGACTGAGCAAACTTCCTTTGTGCTTGCAGCCTTGGCCTGTGGAAACAAGAGCACATCAGAAACATGTTAGGCAGAAAACATAAAAATTCACCTTTTAGAAGAGAGAGAGAAACCTGAATCCATCTCCTACCAATACGAAATCTCCTGGGTCAATTATGAAGACAGTATTTTATTTGTTTTACCCTTTGGTATCTTCTGCTACAATTTGGAAAACCAGCAAGGGAACAGCTTGACTGTAAAATCTGTGACTACTGTTTCATATGTTCTGAGTGTCTTCTTGCACATGATACAATTACAGTTTACCATTCACTTATTTGGAAATTAAATCTGTATTTTGCACCATGAAAATGTCTTGTTTTTTTGTTAAGTGTTAGTGCTCATTGCTTTCTGTTTTTAATTAATTTACAAATTAGGTTTATTTTAGCCCCATTAAGGTTTTAATTTATTCCAATCTGCTAGAGTCTTATTTCCACAGTAAAATATGTATTAATAGATAAGGTATATATATTTGTGCCCAGTTCTTAAAAAAAAAAAAATCAAAACCTTTAGGAGAAGATATTTTTGACAGGGAAGACATCAGGTCAAAACCTTTAGATTTTTGTTTGCTTGGCCACAGCCCAGAAGACAGTAAGCAGGGAGGTTGGCAGTGGGGTTAAGTAGGATTTGGGATAAATGTGTAAGAATGAAGGACACGCATGGAGTGAATTTGTTCAGTCCTGGTACTGGGCAGTGGAGTGGCACTCTCTGATTAGTTTTAGAGTATGGCTGAGTACGGCTGCAGGAAACGAATGGCTGCAGGTGGTTTTGGCAGCTGGCTGCAAATTATTTCAAGCCTATCTGAAGGCTCTGATTAACTGCTAGGTAGCAGTGAATATGATTTTCTTTAATACGTCTAGAACGTAAATTGGTATTAGGGAAAGCACTTTGGGGCAGGACAGATACCCGGAGGGGGTCTCACTGGGAACCTGGCTCAGCTCAGCGTATAAGAACATGCTAATTTCTCACTTAAGCAACTGGGATTCTAATTATGATCTTTATTACAGCTTCAAAAAGGAGAGAAGCTACAGAAAGAACTTAAAACCTTGTTGAGAAAGGATGCAATTTTATGTCATTTTCTTCCCTAATAGCAGAGTATTTACATAATGTCAAAGTGAAACATATCAAATGAAGAGAAGCCCAGGTCTTGACACTCCACGGCAGCCTTGACTGTTGTGACTTAAGGAAAGCACAGTTATCATTCAGTACGGATGAAATGCATAATTGGCAAGCCTCTTGTTTTTCATGGGTATTAACCTTAAATATTTGGGTAACAAGAGGTTTGTTACTGTATTTTAAACTTCTGTAATCATGCCGCTAAGATAGCAAAAAAAATATTGAAAATGCCAGCAGTGTTTGCATGAATATACACATCCCCTGATGACAACTAAAAGCAGAAGTAACATTCAGCAGTTTTCTCCCTAAACTCTGCATAAAATTGTCCATATCCTCACTATCCAACCCCCACTACCCGGAATAACAAAACATACCAGCCATTCTTACTGCTTATTTTCATCTCCTCCATGGCAAAAATAACCTGGTGTTTACAAATTTTTTGATCATGGTGCTTATAATTTGTGAACTGGAACTGAAAGACTATTTAACGCGTATATTTCCTCATATCTGTGAACAATTATCTTTCCAGAATGGAGGTGTTGCATAGATCTGCCTGTATCTCCACAAAATTACTCAGATTGCTTTGCAAAGCCCCATTCCTTCAAGCAGACTGAGGACGCCCGCACAGGATGAATGAGATTTTAATTTCAAGCAACTACATTTCTATCACCAAAACCATACATGCAGCCAGAGAAAAACGCTTTGTGTTGGCTTCTGTTCTGCACAAAACATATGCTCCCTTGGCAAAAAACAGACTATAAAGGTTAGCAAGCATCCCAGCTTTCTGCACAGCAATTTTCTCCCACTGATGTGCTTCATCAGCCAGGCTGTTGAAAACATTCACCCACCCAATCTCTGCATCTCTGTACCTGCTCAAATCTCACGTGATTGATGATAAGCAAGGAGGAGGACCACCACCCCAAAAAGTAAAGGTTAAGCCTGTTTCACGGCTCAAATTTAACCCTTTGCAGCAAGAATCAACTACGCTGGTTTGCAGTACCCCTATTATCAGTCCCCAGAGCACTGAAAGAGGATTAGAGAATGACTTGCAAGTTTGTCATAGCTGTGAAATGAATTAGTGAGCTGAAAGCACTTTTGGTTCTGTCTTTGAAAGTACACTCTATGCTAGCGTTCTTCTCTGGGACAAAAACATCCCCGTGGGGGCACGGAGCCTGGCCTGGCAGCATCACAGGCTCTTCACTACCCTTGGGGGCCCTTGACTTCAGCAAGGACAGGGAAAATGCCACGTCTTACCTCCACTTACAACCATGAACTTTTGCCCCTTCCCCAGGGAAGCTGTGGAGACTTGATGCTATTTGGTCAGATGCTTCTCCTCTCAAACCGTACTTCCATCTGCTCAGTTTGACCTCACCAGTGCCTCATGAAATACCCAACTTTTATTAGAACCATGAGCAGTTACAGGGTGTAAGTATCACTGATTCAAGTTACAAGAACTAGTAAATGAAGGCACTCTTTTATGACTACAGCATCCTTTAGGTTTCTGCAACAACTACTGTTCCTTGCATGATACGTATGTGCTCCACAGGCTTCTACTTCAGTGCCTGAGAGTGCATACAGAGTGAGCTGTGAGCAAGAAATAAGCTATTCTGTAGCTACAGCATACTGGGATGATGAATCAAGATTAAGAAGCAAAAGACATGTTCTTAAGCAGCCCTTACTTCAGATTTATGTAAACATGACCAATTTCAAAGGTGGGCCAGCAAAGGAAAAACACACATATTTCGAAACACTGGCAACAACTAAAACTGTTTCCTTGTGAAGGCATGTATGCACCTTAATAAACTTGTATGTCCCCATGAAAACCTCTAGCAACATAAAGCCAATTATTTCAGGTATGGTTTTACATTACACTTAATCCTATCTAAGTGTGAAGCTGTTGCCAAAGAAGGATTGTACCCTCCTTCTTCACTACAGTTGCATCAGATAAAGCATAGCAAGTTGTACTCACACACCACTTCTGAGCAAGGAAGAATACAAGTGATAAAAGTGCTCAGAAAGACACTGTGTGTATATGGTGGTGTCTATCTAAAATTTAGAGAGGAACAGTGTAGCCAGCAGGACCAGGGCAGTGATTGTCCCCCTGTACTCAGCACTGGTGAGGCCACACCTCGAATTTTTCTCCAGTTTTGGGCCCCTCACAAGAAAGACATTGAGGTGGCAGAGCATGTCCAGAGAAGGGCAACAGAGTTGGTAAAGGGTCAGGAGCACAAGCCCTATGAGAAGGAAGTGAGAGAGCTGGGGGTGTTTAGCCTGGAGAAAATGAGGCTCAAGGGGAATCTCATTGCTCTCCACAGCTGCCTGAAAGGACGGCGCTGCCGCCAGGTGGGACGTTGGTCTCTTCTCCCAGGTAACAAGTGACAGGACCAGAGGTAATGGCTGCGGGACTCCCACGTAGGGAGGGAGGCCCGAGAGTCTTGGCTAGAAAGTTGAAAAGATGAGAGGAGGCCTCTTGTTTGTTGCTTCAGATAGTTGTTTTAATTAGCATTATCAGAGAAACAGAGTGCTGGAGGGCAGCACCCTGCAGAGAGTTCAAAAGATGAGCGCAGAAAAGAGAGCTTATCGCAAATTCTTGGCCCTTTTAAAGGTAAATGACCCAGTAGAAGTTTGAAACGAAACATATTTTCACTTTTCTGCCAATGCCCAACAAACCCAGCTCCTGTGTGGACAGGAACTGCGGAATTTTTCATCCAATCATTCCAAATCACTTCTGCTGCAAGACATGGAGGTATAGAAGAAGAAGAAGAAACCCTGGAGAACAACAACTGTCCTCCATCTTGCATTTTTAGCTTTTATCTATTTACTACATAAACAACCCCAAAACCTCTAAATTCTTCACCTTGTGACACCACTACAAACTATTCTATCATCTGGTTCAAACCTTTCTAAATTCAAACTCTTCCCAAAGTGTTGGCAATTTTTTCCATGGACAGAGGTCAAAATAAGTGCCGTCCAAGGGGGATAAATCCTTCAAAATTAGCAGGACAGTATCTCCTGCACTTTAGGTACCAACAATGGCCTCAAGTTGTGCTAGGGGATGTTTAGATTGGATATTAGGAAAAGTTTCCTCACAGAAAGGGTTGCAAAGCATTGGAATAGTCTGCCCAGAGAAGTGATTGAGTCACCATCCCTAGAGGCATTGAAAAGACACATGGATGTGGCACTTAAGGACACGGGTGGACTTGGCAGTGCTAGGTTAAGGGTTGGAGTTGATGATCTCAAAGGTCTTTTCCAACCTAGATGAATCCATGATTGTTCAAATGCGTAACACCACAAACATGGCTTTGCTCTTTGCTTCTTAATGCAATGATTTCTGCTGCAATGACCTATTTAGCGTGCATTTGGCAACAACAGACAGATTGGCATGAGCAGCAGAAAGAACAAAAAAATCCTGTTTCCGTCCTCAAAATAAATTGCTCACTTTGTCCTCATTGAGAGGGTACATACTATGTAAGGCTTATAAATACGCAAACATAAAAAACTTCACAAGACGGAAAAGGATGAGGAAAGAACTCAACATAATCCCACATCTAAACGTCATGTGAACACCCAACACACAGCCAGAAATATCTAGACTATTTAAAAATAAACAGTAAACCACCTTCTCTCCACAGAATGTTATTTTCCTTCTACTGCTTTTGAGAGATTTTAAACATATAGCTATGACACAAAGTTCAAAAAAGCCTCAGCCTGAGGAAGTCCCACCTCCTTTGGGTACACTTCTCTTCTATTGAACTGACTGTTCAGGTCTGAGAAAGTAAATTTCAGCCAGAGACTAAAACTCCGCAACAAAAATATTCCGATTGCAAAAACTCCGACTACGCTACAAAACATTTCTCTCTCAACACAAACATACTTTTTGAAGCTTTTCTAGAGTAGAATTTATTTTTAGTTGAATATTTTAAGCAAATTGCATTCTTTATAATTAAAACACTACAGTCTGTGTTAACTAAAAATACTTCAGAATGTCTTTTAAAATAGAATATCCTAGCACCATTCCTTTAGCTTGTAAAAAAGCCCACATTTAGGAAAAGACTTAATACACAAAGGCAGTCTTTTCTTTGCAAAGCAAAGCTCAGGCTAGTATTACCAGTCTGTGTTAAATTTAGTAAACAATAATATTCTAGATAACAGTGCATGTTGTGCTAGCCACAAATCAACTATTAAACTATCAGTATGTGGGATTTATTTGTACATTGGTACAAAAATCCGACTGTTTTCAGTTTATTACTCCATAACTCCTACGCGAAAAAGAAGCGTAAGTACTATAAAACATACACAAAAACAAATATGCACAATCAGATTTGTAATATATTTGCATTCATACTAACCTATTTATGGAAAATTCTGGGTTTGAGAGGCTGTTCTCATGCCTAAGCATCTCAACTGGGAAGAGATTTGCAAAACTATCTTCTGCAAACCTTTTCTAATCTCCAGCAATCTGCAGGTTTTCACAAAACTTCCTGCTTAGTATGTGCTACAATATGTCCTTGCTCTTTAGTCTCATTACCTTTCACTTACTCCTTGAACTCCACTTTTGCTTTTGTCTTTTCCTGCCTTTCTGTAGCCTGATGTTTCCTTTTTCTTCATAACAGCATGACAAGGAGTTAGGTTTCCAAACGCTATAGGAACCACAGCTGAAGTAGCTGCTTGAGCAGTTTTGTGACTAATTCCCGTTTTCCTTCTCAATGCAATGTGCTTTTCACTTAACAATTAAGGGAAGGCTCTGGCATGGCTGGGCATTCTACCTCACAGATTTTGTTCTGACCACTCCATGCTACCATCATTGCAGCTTGCCCTCTGCTGTGTGCCTGGGTTATTTACTTCCTTGCTATGACATTTTGCTGGCATGGTGAAATACTTACCTGTGAGGTTTACTTGCCTCTGTACCCCTGATCTCGATGACGTCTGAAGTGCACCATCTTTTGGACTCATTGGAGGTGATAAACCAAGTATGTAAATTGTGCAACTGCACCCTAAATTGTGGCACTCGGCCTGGCACACAGCATGTCTGTACAGAAACATTCACTTATGTGTGCGGCTTTGTTTAGCAAGGTAAACTTACCCAAACGTGACAGGCTGCAGAAATATTCTGCCCTCACTTAAAAGTAAAAAAGTAATTTAGGCTTTAATAGCCAGATGTCTGCTGGAAATCAGATGATTATCAAGTGTGTAATTTCTACCTCAAACAAAATCCACCATGTGACAGGCACTTCTAGGCAAGCTCAAGATGAGCATGCAAAACTTGTTGCTGGAGGTATCATTCCTCATGGGACAAGCTGGAAATCTTTATCGCTATCACATGTGCCAGCAGGAAGCATGGCTAAACTACATTTTACCCTTTCAAGACTCAGCGTTAAGTCCAAGACATTCCCTCCCAACTGTAAAATTCTATAAAACCACCAGCAGTTCATGTGACCAGGGCTCCAAACTTCAAACCAACAAGTTGTCTACATCCACAATGCCAAAACTTAAATGAAATATATTCTTTCCCCCCACCCCCCAACTGGGAGGGTAAACATTTGGATAATCAAAAAAAAAGGTAGGAAAAAAAATTCCCAACAGAACACAAGATCTTGTTGGCTGTCCCTGGAGCACACCTAGTGCACGTGTTGGCTCTGCTGGCACTAGGCAGTGTTTCTGTCTGTACTCACACACCTCTGCCACCACTGTGTCTCAAGCTACACTGTCAGGTGAATCAATGGCACCACACCAAGAGCAAGAAAGCAGGCAAGCGAAGGAGTCCTTTGAACTGCATTTCCTCTCCCACATGCTATCCCAAAGCTACTGGGATAGCATTTTCTGCCCGTATCAGTGGTATCTATTACCCATTTGATAACACACCGGCTTCGTTTCTATTGCCAGCAAGTCTGCAGTAGTGGAAACAGAGACTGAATCAGCATCCGTGCCCCCACACCTGTTTGTACCAGGAAGGGACTAGAAGTTAAGAGACCTGGTTGCTCCTGTCCATGTAGATATCGAGTGCAGGTAACTGGTGCAAAGCATGGGGTCACTCTCAGATATGGCTTCTCCAGATTAATTTGCAAGATAATGTAATCCAAGACACAACCAAGACCTGTACTACCAGGTAGGAGTGTAATTCTTAATCCTGCAACCATACAATTAAAAGAATCTGGGCTACTTTTCAGTAAATTAAACATTCCAGAAAGGTCGAATGCAACAATTTTCAGAATCTGTTTTTACTAAGACCTTTATTCACTCAATCTTTTTTACCTTCTGTGGGCCAGTAAATCAAAATTGGGCCTAAATTAACAATATGATTTTAAACCAGATTTAAATTTTTAAGTGATCCAATCAAAGCACAATATTAAGCCCATCTTTATTCAGTCCTTGATTGTTGAGCCTATTAGCAGGGCACGTTTCTGTAAAAAAACATTTCTTGCTCTAAAACTTTAGCTACAATGAATGGATGCACATTTTCCATTGAGTTTTTTTGGAAAACTCAATGGAAAATGACACAAAGCTATGACACAAAGTTCAAAAAAGCCTCAGCCTGAGGAAGTCCCACCTCCTTTGGGTACACTTCTCTTCTATTGAACTGACTGTTCAGGTCTGAGAAAGTAAATTTCAGCCAGAGACTAAAACTCCGCAACAAAAATATTCCGATTGCAAAAACTCCGACTACGCTACAAAACATTTCTCTCTCAACACAAACATACTTTTTGAAGCTTTTCTAGAGTAGAATTTATTTTTAGTTGAATATTTTAAGCAAATTGCATTCTTTATAATTAAGAATATAATTCTTAATTATAAAGAATTTAAATTTAATTATAAAGAATTTAAATTAAAAATCTCCACTGAGATTTTTTGCGGTTTGGCGTTTTTCTTAAATGGGAAACAGTTGGTTTCTGAGAATCTCCTCTCCTGTTAACAACAGAAAGGTGCTTGGGAATGGCATCTAATGAACAATAGCTGAGCTAACCCACATGCTTCATGACTAGTTCAAAGTACAGCTAGACACAAACTTTTTTTGCTAAAAACTGCTCCAATTATCATTAATTCTGGAACTGCCTGTTTTTCCTGACAACGCTCACTGATTACAAGAAGGTACTTGCAGTCTCCAAACCCACCTCATGTCATGCAGAGACACTTATACCTACTAAGTGAAACAGCTGGCTGTTCAAACAACACACAAGATAGTGTTGGGCAAAGTCGGAGTCCTTAGAAGCTGCTGAGCACTGTTTACCACCCACCATCACTTTAACTGTGGAGGAACTGGACAATTCCAGCCACCATAAACGAGCCTTGTATATACTCCACATCACATACACAAGCAGTCACAATGATGCAGGTATGGAGAGCCTGCCTGCTAGACCGAGGCCCATACCAGACAGTTTATAGAAAACGCTGTAGAAAACTAACACTGTACTCAGATTTCACCTGTGGATCCAAGAAGTTCAGGTGTTTGTGTCGTCTAGATAACCTTGAGAGGGCTAAATCACGCTAGGTACTAAATGCACCAGGTTTTTGCCCTGAAACATCCATGGTGGTCAAGGAATTTTGACACTACTCCTATGCAGCAGTAGGATTTCCCAGTGTGAACTTGAGTCCCCTTCACAGACTTCAGGATACAGGGAAGCAAAGAGGAACAAGAAACAATCCAAAAAACCAGAAGCATAATTAAAGTTGCAGACCTTCTCCAGGAGAATGGGTTTCCTCTCATCTTACTGCTGCAACTGGTTTTAACCGGACTTAATGCAAGAACAGTCCATGCTTATCTCATACAATTTGCATCACTGCAGCACTGTAGGCAGGGTCACAACCTCTTGTTGTGCTTAAACCAGAACAGAACTCTTGAGTTACCAAGGTGCAATTCTAGCACAACACAATTACAAAACCACACATCTACCTTCAAATACCTCAACAGTGGCATGCTTCCAGCTCAGACTCTAGCAGCTGGAGAAAGGCTGACTTGGATTTAAATACATTAATGACCATCAAATACTGAAACCCTTCCACCTGTCCCATTTGCCAGGGGCTGTGGCAAGTACAGGAGGGTTTATCAGCTGCTGCCCAGAGAGAAGAAGCAGTGGGAGTGGGACCAAATGAGGATATGGCAGCTGAATGAAGCTCCCAAAAAAGCAGTTTTCTTACAGCCTTTGTCATCAGATCACACTACAGCAACTGTCCTACAGATTGTCCATAAATCCAGGACCAAAGCCTTATTCCTCTATAAGTAAGTGTGGGATCTGGACAATCAGAAAGACAATGACTCTTTTAAATCTACTTTCTCCAGGGCTGTACCACCTGAGATTGGACAAAAATTCTTCCTCTCCATACAGACATGTGGTGAGCTGTACATGGCAATAGATGGCAGAAGAGATCCTTCTGAATACTGGAGACAGGTGGTGCCACCCTTCCTTTGTCCTGCAACAGTTCTTAAAAATTCCCATTTTGGAGTAGCTTTATTTCTAGTCTAAGAACATAAGTACTGGTACTTCAACATTTGACTGCTCCAAGTTGTACTCCAGCTGTGTCTACACTGTACCCTACTACACACTGCATAAAGCCACCCTGGATAAGCCTTCAAATTCATCAGTCCACACGGGAATGAATCTAACAACAATGCTGCAGACTGTGAGTCCTACAAACGCTCCTGCCAAAGTCCTGGTTATTGCTGACACCCTCAACACCACAGCCAACAGCATTCAGCTGGGCCAGCTCAGATATGCTCACAGAAGCTGCAAAGGTGCATAGTAATGCAAAAACAGCCTCATTCGGAAGGAACAAGAAACAGGATTGTATTCCAGAAGTCCAGTTTGGAGGGGGCTGTGTCCTGGATACATCTCTTTCCTTGCTGTTCTTTGGGCTATGCATGCTGCAGGGATTGCTCCCTAGAGCCAGTTTACGATACTTGAAAGACAAGTTGACTCTTTGGGACTGAGCTACAGTGGGAGTCACCACACGGGTGTGAAGCAGTACCAAGCACCAGCTGATGAATGCTGATTTCAGCAGTACCATAAAAGCTACAACTTCTGACTCCTCCCCACGCTCCCAGCTGTGCACAGCTCACTTCTGCTCCTGCACCCATGCTCTGGAGCCATTCCTCTTCTGCAGCATTCTTAATCTCAGGCTGCTACTTGGTTCTCTTCACCAGAGTGCTCTGCAAGCTGCTTACAAAGCACAGCTGAGCACAGCTACCTACAAACGCATTTGGCAAATGGAGATTAGGGTTTCTGGTTCCTGCATCCAGAAGTGAGGGCTGTCCCTCTATTCTAGCAGTGTAGCCCAAGATTCCAACTCTTCAGCTTGAGCCAAACCCACCATGCCATACCAGAAAGTTTTACAGGAAGAACATCACCAAGGAGTAACTTTAGGGCAGGTCTGCCATTTTATGCCATGCTGCTGCACAGAGAAGAGCATCACCAATGCTAGAAAGCTAAAATGCAAAACCACAGCAGCAGAAAAAAGAATTAAGGAACTCATTTACATTTGCTTGGTTTTTAATAATCACTAGCAGATGTTTGAGTGTGTACTATGTCTGCAAACTTCTCTTCAAGAAGAAAACCACAAGAACAAAGTTATTTTTTCACATTAAACCCTGTCCCTTGTGCTGGAAGTAAACAAGGTTGAACTCCATGCTAACAGACACCTTCTCCACTGGAAGGAGGATGCAATTTCCAGTTCACTTGCACAGTCTCCACCTACTGGCAAGGAACCTGTCAAGGTCCTGCTGCCAGCGCTTGCTGAAGGTGGAAGAATGAAGCAACCCTCAGTCTTCTGATATTCAGGCAAAGCCAGCGTGGGAAAGCCTAGGGGCACAAAATGGTCTCCCCTTCCACTTCACTGCTCTGCAACACACCATGCTGCTGTCTGCGTGGAATTACAGGCAACTTTGTTATCTACCACAGGCTTGGATTATTTTCAAAAGCATTTCTGACCCCTACAAAAAGATTTCCCACCCTAAGGAAGACAGTCTATAGAATGTTAAAACCTGCCCATTTTGAGAAAACTTGAGCATTGCCCCCTATTTAATTACAGAGAAGTCAAAACTGCTTCTAGCACAACACACTGTGCAGCTTCAATATTCTTCTAGTATTACTTTCAGTGTTCTCAGACATCTGAGGTACATCTGCAAAACCTGTTCACTTGCCAGCTCCCAAGCAGGAGGCATTAAACAAAACCAACATGGTTCAGATGACAGAGCTTCCCACTTCCTTACTCATGCGACGCCTGGGCACTACCCAAACCCCTGGTCTCTGATCAATCCGGAGCTGCTCTTTGTTCCCTATGATACACCAAATAATACCAAACATATCAGCAGCTCCCTCCCTAGTAATTTGACCAGCTGCTAAAACTCAAGAGGATGCAAGATCAAAGCCATGCGACTGAAGGAAAATTCTCTTTTCACTTTGAGCAGCCTTTACTCTGCAACTGTGCTTTAAAAAAAAAAATTGTTTTACAGACCATTTCATTCTTGTTTTCCAATCTCAGAAAAACACACGTACCTCAACTCTAGCAATCGTTCACCTTTGCCCTAAAAGCAACTTGCAGTAGCCAGAAAGCCACAGATTACTTCTGGCAGAAATGTCAAAAATAACAGTGTGTGGATCATTTTAGCCATCATCTGAATGGCTGAGAAACTTCCTGTCCAATTAAGCCCTGCATTAATCCCTAGCATTTGAATAAAATTTTCCATCTACTGGCAGGAAGTGATAAAAGTTGCATGGTCAGTAGGTTGTGGGCATTTTAACCTCTTGCAGAGGTTGCAGCTTGTAATTTAACCACACCTGAAACCATGTATCTGCACTTCCCTTTAGAAGGCTCCTCTACTTCTGGCTATTATGAGGAACTCGACATTTCTCTTGTAAAAACTACAACATTTAGACGCACAGTGAGAAAAAAAAAAAAGAGACACAAGGCATCCTGTATCTGCTGCACAGACTTTATTCTGATAAGCAGCAAAGTGATCACTTTTGCATAAAACACCCATCAGTCACATTCACTGTCTTGCCAAAAAGGATTACTAAACAGAAACATGCAAGTAAGCTATCAGGGGAAGGGAAGAAAAAATAACAATCAGTATATTCCATTATGTTAATCCTACGCTATTCTTACATAATTCCGAATTCCATTATGTTAAACCTATGCTATTCTTATATAACTCTGGAGACAAAATACAAATTTCAGCAGGTGCTAAAACCTGCTAAATTTTAGCAGGTCTCTACTTTTTGGTCTCCTTTCCTTCATCATTGTATTTTTTTGCATTGAGTTTCCCTTGGAAGCAAACCACGACCCTCTCCAGGCTTCCTCCCCAGGAGTCAAACAGCCCATTCTTGCAAGTCAATCAGGCAGACGCAGTCAATTGTCCCAGTACCTCTGTTCATGCCTTCTTTCAAGCCATGCCACATCCTGCTACCAGTCAAACTGGCCTGAAAAGGAAAGGGGCCATTCACCTCGAACCTCTTCTTTACATGGATGCTAAATCCTATGAGAGGGGGCTGGCTGGACTGCCAGAGCACGCTGTCTTTCTCTTCCTCCTGAATGCCAGAAAAAGTAGTTGGGAACTAATGATATGAATGGAAACTATGGTAACAATTCCTGTGCCACCACAATCTATAGCCTTCCCTGCAGACTCTCTTTCTTTACCTGCAGCAGTAAGTATTCAATACTCTCTTGCTTCCTGTCACATGTGTCACATTCCCCTGCCCCTGGAGACTCCAGTAAAAAGATATGGTGCATATCGAGCTCATTTCAGTACCAGGTAATCATAGTAAAAAACCCACACAGACACACGCTAATTGTGCGTACACACCACGCATCTGTCCGGGAAGTGAGAAAATACAGCCCCTCTGAGAAGACTTTGTTCACAGAAGAGTGAGATTTATCAGTGCTTCTTCCCTAACACCCATCTTAATTTTACTTTTAGGATACACGGCGGTACGTGAGCAGCAGGACACCTGACATTTGATGATACAACCCAGATAAACTAAGAGCTTGCTGACAGTGGAAGGAGAAAACCATGTTCCTTCTGGTTCTGCATCCCATTGTGCACTCTGACCAGGAAGTAATGGGAAGGCACAGTCCAAGCAGGGGGAGGACACAGGGAGTGGGACCACACCTTTCTGGAGCAGCAACTGCTGCCTCACCTGCATCTTTCCACGCTAAATGAGCGGGTTCTGTTTGGTTTAAACTGATCTCAGAGAGGCTGCTGCAGAAAAAAGGTGTGGTACATGTTCTTCCCTTCACCTCCAGCCACACGTTCCTGCTTATGCCAGCACTAGAGCTCCTGAGACCCTATAATGAGCTGGCTGAGGAAGTCAATCTAGCTGAAAATTAATTTATAGGTTGGGTTTTTTACTTTTTTGGGTTGGGTTTCATAAGCACAGAAGTGCTTGTGCTGGCACAAAAGAGGTGGCAAGAACACACTAGAGGGAAGAACAGGACTGCCTTTTCCAGTAGCAGCTCGCATTAAGATCACCCTAAGCTGACTGAGAAACACATTAGTTACTGAACTGTAAAATTTTAACAGAAAACGTGCCTGGCAGCAATGCCAGTGTCCCCCTTCACTGTCAACCTTTTTGCAACAAGGAGCCTAGTTTCCACCAAGACAAGCAAGGAAGACAAATTTGGGAGGGCTTTTTTACTTGACAACCTTGGGGGTTTTTTAAGAGTTCTTTTGAAGTAATGAAAAGGTCTGATTTCCATCACTTCTGCGCCCATGAGCAGATCGCCCACTACTTTTCCCTGTATCATCACAAGCAAAGCCCCAGCTTACAAACATTTAAAACAGAAAGGAGGGGATGGCATTCCAGATGCTGCCTACACTGATAGTGACACTGCATAGAAGTGTCACTTTCCAGGTGCCCCATGGGCAAAGCCCACTGGCTGGCACTGTGCTCCTCTGGAAGTGCCCCTGAGGTGTGGCTGCAAGGCCCTGCCACTGACCAGCTGTGCCCAGCCTGAGGGGACACCTGACAGCAGGAGTGAAGGAATGGCCTCAGGAGCAGACCACTTATGACTTCCAGGAACACACACTTGCAACAACTCTAGGGTCACATTCAGTAGACATCTCCATTAGTCTAAACAAGCTCTAATAACTGATTTCACACTTCAAGAGGAGACCATCTTCAGCCATTTTAACCTGCTGGTAACACGCTCTGTGACAGGCAGCGATGTGCCTCCTTCCTCTGACTGCATTATGTTACAAACTCAACGTGCCACTGACGTAGTTCCTGCTGTGTATCTACACACACACACCAGCCTGCTCCACACCTCTGACATCTGCTCTCAAATGTGAATCACGACAACCAGCCTCAAATGTGATAGCCCCAATGCCCACCTTGCTCCTCTCTGGGCCTTGTTTTAGCTGCAACCTGATCCTCCAAAACATACTGAATGCCTAAGCTTAAACTTCTTTCCAGATCTGTGTTTTTCAGAGTTTCCTTCCAAGAGAGACGTTCCTGCCTATCACTACAGCTGGCTCTCAAACCCCATTGGAGTCAAAACAGCCTCTGTCACAGCCCATCAGTAGCATCCACTCAGTAGCATCCTGTCACCTGCAGCTCTGGCTCTGGGGGACAGGAGGCCACTCACCAAGGAAACTTCACATCACTAAGCACAGTAAATCTGTCCCAAAACGCCCAAGACCCTGAGATGCTTCCCGGCACCTTCTTTCCTCCTCAACTGCACTGAGCCAATATTTGGTCACTGATTTACTGGCAGTCCTCAGGCAAATCACTTTTGTATCCCTTTTCCAGGCTGAAATCAGACATTGACTGAAAGAGGGCAGGCAGAAGGATTAAAATCCTATGAAAAACAGTACGTGCACACCCACGCCTGCTTGAATCAGATGCGAGCCTGAGGTCAATTTGCCACATGGCCGTACAAAAGGTCGTGGCAAGAGGGCTCCCACACAGGAGCGGCAAGAAATTGGCAATTACTTCAGCTGGGACAGCCGGGGAACATTTGATGAACTCGACACCAGTTCACTTAGTTCTCAAAGGCTGGGCACTTGAAAGGCAATTGGTGAGAATGCCACGCAAAACTCCACCAAGAAGGAAAGAAGTGAAATTGGAAAGAACACTTGGGCAGCAAGAGAAAGCAGGCAATAAGGCCAGGAGCAATAGCGAAAGTAAAACATTGTGAGGGAATGCAAAGAGCTGTCGGTATGTTCAGGAAAAGTGGAAGTCACCCAAAACCAAAATGGGAATCCTGTGAGGACCAGATGACTAAGGAGAGAATGGCAATGCAGCCACAACATGCCTGATTAGAAAACTGCAGAAATCTGACAAAACACGCAATCCTTTTCATACCCAGCCAACCACTGAGCCACAGGTAAACAAATATGTGGAGGATTTCACAAACCCCTCGAGTATTTTCTTGGTTTAAAATTATATTAAATATGGGTTCAGTAGCTTAAGATACTGTTCAAAATAACAAACAAATGCAACCACAACGGGTTCTGTGAGTGACTGCCCTCAGCACTAAAGAAATCTTCATAGCTTGAAGGTGAGAATTAAGTCAACAAAGTCAACAAATAAAATAAATGCATCTTTTATCACACCATTACCAAGGGAAGACAATGCCAAAAGGCAGAACTAGAGATGTTTCTCCTGAGGCCTCGCTGGCAACACAAGACTGCCCCAATTTAATTTAAGTTTTGTTAAATCAGTTCAAATCCATGTGGACTGTTATGGGTTAAGAGTAGGTTAAACCAGTGCCTTGTTGACAGATAAATCAAAAAGACAGCCTGTCCATACAGCCTCTTGTGCCAGTTTAACTTCATTAATTTAAAAGCTGCATCTTAATTTATCTTAACATAAGCCGTCTAAAAATCTCAGCAAAGCACCACCACTAAGACTTGAATGATTTTGGATCAGTAAATCCAAAATCCCTTCTAAAGCTATACCAGATTCCAGATCACCTACCTCACAACCTGCTATTTTCTGCGGTGGTTTCCTACTGCAGACAGAGGCAGATTTTGTCTTTAGAAGAAATTTAAACTGCAATTCCATCTCCAAATATTCAAATTCTATATTTTGGAAAAGGTAATGACTCCAACTTCACATTTTGAATCTATATGGGCAGTATTAAAACCACACCAAACAGATACATTCCTGGTCTCGAACAGGGTTCAAAATCTAAGTAAGAGTTTTGCCGAACATGCTAATCTATATTTTTGTGCATTCACCAGGGCTCTCTCCCTACCCACGAGGGACTCCTCACAGCCAGGCAGCTTCAAAAGTGTTCCTGCTCCTCTATACATCATTGTTACATAAATCTGCAAGATCAGAAGATACACTAGAAATAACTGGGTCACTAACAGTATCTCTCTTCATAGCCACTGCGTGACCTTAAACAGCCTGACATGACTGATGTGGTCAACCATGCTTTAAGCTAAATAAAATTAAACTATATAGGTAAGTTTTGCTTATTCAATGTTTTATACATGCATATACATGCACACACACATGCACATATGCATATGTATGTTATCTGCAGTGAAAAGCCATGATTGGAGACAAACATCACAAATATGAATAGCTGATTTTTAGATTACTATAATAAGCTTAGCAGAAGGTATTTCATAATTTAATGAGATAATAAACTGTCATAATTAACTGCATTTTACATACCTTTCCCCTTCCCCAAGGGGAAAGAAAAGTTTCAAAAGCAATCAAAATTCAAAACTAAACACTACTCCAGATTTAGGAACCCATCCTACCAAAACTGGTGAGCCAAACACCATAATACTTACAAAACATGGTTCTGATGGAACTGAGAGTTTCAGACCATTTCCAGCTTTAGCCATTTAAGGAAGGCTTTCTAAATCCAAAAGAAACCAGTGGAATGCCAACACCCTCAAAGTGCAGATGCAATGCAAAGCAAAGCAGCTGTTGTAGCTCACATATTCGCTCAGCATTGGAGTGTCAAATTAATGACTACTCAGTTTTACTGAGCAGTTCCTTTAGAAGGATTTAGCAGCCAATTATTACATACAATCATTTCCCTGAAGAAAGGAGGTTTTAGGAGGAAAGCCAAGGCGGGGGGAAAAAAGAAGGATAGTGAGCTTTATCATCTTCTACAAGCCAAAAGCAGCAGAGATGATCTGTGGTGTGAAACCCCACCACAGTACCCATGAGGTTCCCTGGGTCATAGGGAACTAGCAACAAGTCAGGGCAGCTCTTCCTCTACACCCCTCTCTCAGCAGATAACAGGGAATTCTCGAACAGTATTTCTTGGCAAGGTTTTAATGTTCTGCATTCCACTCAATGAAGGAAAATCATGCTCAAGGCACTGTCTTTGGAACAGCTACAGCTGACCCAGAACATCAACCTCCCCCATCTAGACAGATGCCATGAAAAGTGAGATATGTCAAAAGTTAGGGTTTATCATTACTTAAATGAATCATTTGAATTCTACTACAGAACAAGGTGGTACTCTACCCTCCCTTGACTTACATGCTTCTGGACAAGAAATAAGAATAAAAACTACGGTACCTCAATTTACAGAATATCAGAAACAACTCCTTGGGGGAAAAAATAAAAACCTATCAGTCTAAAAATACTGTAAAAGTAGCAGCATAAATAGGAAAATTTAATTAATCAGCTTCATAATACAGCAGGGTTACAGCAGCTACATGTGCTGAACCCAAGTTTCCTCATGTTAAGAGCAACTAGATGCAGAAGCTGTGGTACTCAAATCAATCTGCTCATGAAGCAGAGGATGTTCATAACCTGCAGAAATGTGTCATTTCTGTGTCAGGTGGTGGGATGCAGCAGAGAGAAGGAATTCTTCAGGAGAAGCAGTGAAGAGTCTACAGCATGTGAAATGCTATTCCAGGGCAGTACTGATGGATTGTAACTGTTAACAATGGGGACTTCAGAAGGTTCAAGTAATCAGCTGTCCAAAAGAAATACCTACGGCTTTTCATACCATCTCCGAGAAAAGAGCAGCTATTCCCTTATTCTTATTTATACTATTTGTTATATTTATCTTATTTATATTTCCTACTGTATAAGAAATATAAATCTGCAAGAAAAAATAAAGCCTGAGGGGGAAAACGAAACAAATCAAACCCCTTCAAAACCTGAAAGTCTCACACTGTGAATTCCAGCAATTCTGCCTAACACATGGCACTGGGGGGCTCTGGGATGCCACCACTCAAGGGCTGGTTGCTGCAGATGTCAGTAAGCAGTTTGTTTTCATCAATAACACAAGATGCCTGTAGCATCACCAGTTTTACTATGTTCATTGTTTATTAGAAAACACAACTGTCTTATTTGTTATTAGCTGGCATTTCTCAAGGTTCCCTGCCTTTATTTTTCTCTCCCTAGTATAAACGAGCACATTTGCCAATAGTACAAATAATACAGTCTAAGGAGAAAATGAAGCTCACACTGTGGGATGTTCATTGTGTGAGGCCAGAAAATTCACAGCAGTGATAAATGCATTAAGTTACATTTCATATATCATTAGGTAATGCTGAATTCCATCCTTAAAACACCCAACGTGACAATGCAGCCCTCCTAACAGAGGGGTGATCCCCCAGCAGACATGGCAAAGCACCGTGCTGCATTATATAACAATGTTTTCCAGAGGAATGAGCAGAGCACTTTCGGTGATGCACAGGGAGTGTACAAGCTGTCACTGTGCACTCAGCAGCCTCTTCTACAGGGACTGTGCAGCAGAACCAAGTCGCTTGTAGGTGTATTAAAAGGAAGAATAAATGACATTCAAGTAACATCCATGTTTTGAAATGCAGGTACTGCCCAGCACCACTGCGTTGCCTAATTAAAATCCACAGGAACTCAAAGCAACACCCATCCAGAGGTAAAGGACTCTCACAAAGGCACCCCAGATATCACTTCTGCCTTCCTATCGAGCTGGTAGAGGCAACTGCTCTGCACTGCGACACCTGCTTTCTGCACCAGCTAAGCACCACGATTTATATGTGCTGGCATTCATACAGAGGGAGGGGAGGGCAAAAAGAAAAGAAACACAAAACCCCATCTAATCTCATATCTCATCCCACTTAAGAACTTCCAAGGGCTTGTCAGCTGATGAGGTGTGCTGCTGGCATTGAGTATTGCCAGTGCTCCGACCTTCTTGCTCTGTGTTTCGTCCACCCCAGTAGTGTAGCTCAAAATCTTCATAAATTCTCCCTGTTATATTCAATCTGGAAAATAACCACTGTGACACAATGCTTTGGAGCTTTTCATTTCTACACTCATTAAAATAATTAAGGAACTGAGACTGACATTAGGGTTTTTTTGTGGGGTTTTCCACGTCCTCGTTAAGAGGTTCCATGGCTGACATGACTCAGAAATTTAGAGTTCATTATACAGAACCACTGAAATTAGTATTCCGTTCATGGGCTTAATAGGTATTTAAGCAATGTAAGAGACAGGTTTTATTTTGTTCTTTTTTAATTGATAGAAAAAACTGTATTCAAACGCTCAGAAAGTCTCACTTGTCTGAGAAGCAGAGAGAGATGAATGAGCCAAACACAAACAGTCCTAGGGCCCTTTGTTGCCAATAAGTGGGTTTCCTCCTCCATCTCCAAGCCCTTCGTAATTAAAGATAGCAGCTCACCTAATGCTCAGGAAACGCCGTAAACATTTGTTTTCATTAAGGCTCATATTGGGAAACCACACGGATTCTGTTGAATAAAACCTAGCAGAAAAGCACTTCAGTAAAAAAGGTTGGGATGGTCCAAAGAAACAGCAGAGTAAGGAACAAACAAGGAAGAAAACACAGCAGAAAAGTCAACAGCTAATTCATGCATCCTGGACTGACTTAATGATCACTGAAGAAGTACAGAGAGGAGCACAAACAGAAAATAGATTTCTGTTTTAAGGACTAAAGGGTTCAGTGCTTTTCATACAAAAACCAGCAAACCAAGAGAAGAGGTTACCTCAGAAAAGCAAAACATTCTACACACTACATTAAAAAAAATGAACCTCAGTCAGAAAAGCAAAGAGGCATTTTGCTACCCTTATTAGTTACTGGGGTAGGAGGGGTGTGGGGTATCCAGGAAGGCAAGGGAATACTTTCTTCTTACTATATTTTGTTTGGAATAATGAATAACACTGCCCTACATCTTCAACACCTGCCTTCTTGATCTACTTCCTTGAAGCACCTTGCTAGAATGCTCCCCATAATTACGTCCTCCCCTCTCCCCACCAAGAAAGGTGTCTAACTCTATTTGAAACAGGAAAAAAAATATTCCTGAATGTGCGTGTGTGTCCTCCAGCCTCCACTTAAAGGAGTTTTTGTCAGTTTGCTTTTTAAGCTGGGAATGTCAAGCTCTAAAAGATATGTCCCCTCAGCATTGAGAAGTCTTGGGGAAAAAGAACACCCAGAGGAAAGGATAGGTCAGAACAAGCGCAATAGTATCAGGGTCTGGAAATCTGCCCAGATACTGAAATACTGTTGCCTGTCCTCATGTCAAACACTACTTCAGACCAAAGGGCCTTTAAAAATCGTTCTATGAAGATATGGTATGTGAAGATTACATTCACGCTTCCTTTTAGAAGACAGAGTAACAAGAAGTTGTAACAAATTCCCTTTCAACTTGGCTTTTTCATGTTAAAAATCAGAAATAATGATGTGACTGAGCTGCATTTTTAACATCAGAGCTCTGTCTCAGGAAAAGAATCTTCATCTCCCAAAGCTGAGAAGAAACAAGAAACAGCAACAGGCCCAGACCCTGCCTTTCTCACCCATCCCAGCCCAGAAACTTCCTCCCCCTGTATCAAGAAGAGCAAGTACTTCAGCAGTGACCTCTGAGTATTTTGTTGAAACTGGGAAATTAGCATACAGCTGCATCCCCAGGCTGGCAGAGGGCTTTGAATGGCATGTAAAAACCTGATAGAGAAGCAAATCAATCTGAAGCTTTGAACTGGAGACAGCAGGTAATACCATGGAATCAGACACACACACACACCCCCGAACAGCTACAACAGTTAAGTTTCCTGAAACTGAGCAGTTTCAGAGTAAGGGGTTGGGAACCAGTGCTAAAAAGATGCAACTAAGAAGCTGAAAATAATGACCATAATTTGGAGTAAAGTTCCATATTGAGAAGTTTCTATGACTTGAAAAGAGGAACACAGCATGGCTTAGGATACAATGGGGTACTTTTGTCATAAAATATTGAGATATTTTCAGTTCATTACCCCGTAATACTGGAAAAACGTGTAAAGGAGAGATGATTCCATTTTTGCTATGAATGGCATATACTCCTTGTAGTCCCACTGAATTAGTAACCCTGCACAGCTACAGCTTTGGGGCAAACAATGCAACACAGGACCTCCAATGCAGACTCTGCACAAGAGGCTTCCAACAAACAATCCTGTGAGTGGACGCCCTTCTCTACCACTAAAATAATCCAACACCCATCAAGTGTGAAACCCAGGTTGGCAGCCGTGCAGCCAATGAACAATTTCTAATTTCACACTGACCACCTTGGGCAGAGACAGCAAGATGACACAGGGCAGGTAAGAGCCTGGAGAAACACATGGCAGACGGTACACGGCACCACTTTCTGATGGCTCATTCTGTGGTGTAAAACTCCAGCAGGCATACACAGAGTAAGATAATTGAAAAGGAAAATAAACAAGGCTCTTTGAAGGGCTACTCCAAGTGCAGTCAAAACCAGGGGCACTTAATTTACAGCATTCTTCAGCCAGCAGACATCTTAGGAAAATGTCCAATCCACTGAAATCAATAATAAATAAGCACTTCCAGTGGATGCAGGAATTAACTCTTCTTATTTAAAAATGGATTTGAATGCAGTTGTGCTGACAGAGCACTCTCAAAATCCTCCTTCAGGGAGAGAATTTATTTTTTGTTTATTTATGAATATCTATGTTAATTTAATATCAGAAAGAGCAATAAATAAAGCCAAAAATAGACACATATACAAAATAGATATAAATAATACAATTTACTTATATCTTGCCCTTGAAAACAATAAAAAACTATTACTCCAATCTTTAACTGCTTAAAACTCTGCCAATGAAACTTGAAGATGGAAGAGACATAGAGCGATTAAGTGCTGTGCAAGGCCACTCAGTATGGCAAGAATTTGAACACAAGAGACACTGTGGGTTGTACTGCCCAAAGAAGAACAAATGTTTGAATTTATGTTTTAGTAGGGTCCTGCAACCAAAAGCTTTAAGGAAAAACCGAAGTTTTTTCATGTGGGGTCTTTTTTCTGAATTACTTCAATTGATTCTTCTGATAAGAAGAGTGTGACCTTTACTCAAATGCAATCTCCCCTCTTTTTCCATTTCTTATCTGATCCACCTTTAAGGTTTATTTTGCAGTCCATCTGGAAACTGGAAGCAATTAAATACTCTTAATCTGGGATGGCCTATAGCACATGTATCAAAAGTGAATTTAACAGCAGGATTTCAGTGCAACAGAAATGAAATAAAATGGGTAAAAATCAAACCTTGATTGCACGGTAACATTTGTCTAGGTATTACTTAATACTTTAAATCTAATTTTCAGGTACTGAGAGCATTTCATAGGCCTAGAGACATAAAAGCGAGGGTCTCAGAAATTGTGCCACACCTAGTTTGTCTTCTTGTTCTGTTACAAAGCAACCAGGTGGGACGAACTAACTTTCAAGGAAAATCAATAGTGGTCAATTTTTCTAACACCAAGATACTGCAATTAGAGGGCCAGCTTGATTTCAGGCTTCTGACCAAAGAATCAGGGAGGCTGAAAGATTTCTCATTCTCTATTAGAAAACACCATGATTTTCAATGTGCAGGTGTAAAGAAGATGTCACTAAAAATAGAAGTAATCAAGAAAGTCCCAGCTGCTTACTTTAACAGCAAACTAGACGTATGCAAAAGAAAAACATGAGAGTCCCTTCTAAAAAAAGAGTTGATTAAAATTTTAGAGTAATTTATTTTAAAATGCACATTTTGCTTGCCAACTTGCAGAACAAATTGTCAGGGGGCCAGGAATATTCTAAAGCATAATAAAAGAGCACAGGAGACACAAATTAAAGTGTTCCATAGTCGCTCCCTTGCCTCATGAGGAATAGGAATGACCAAACGAGATGGCATTGTTTGCTCACTTAGAATAAAACAGACAGCAATGTTATCCTGGAGGGCTGACTTGATCAGGGCACCCAGCCACCCCCCAGAGGGACTGATGCTGCTCCTGTTCATCTTTTTCCCCAAAGCCACCTCTGCTGTGCTCCCTGTGGCGCCCAGGAGATCTGCCCAACACCAGTTCCACTAACCCAGCAGAAAACCACCTACCTTTGCTCTGGCCAGGTGCCAAACCATGTCAGACCCAGCACAAACGGGGTCAGAGGAAGGACACACCTCCTTACGTGATACATGTATCACTCGGCTGCATAGCGGGCTTTCAGGCCGCAATCTCCACCCAACACTCCCAACGGGAGGCAAAGAGATTTGCATTATCTGACCAACAGCCCAAGGTAGGGTATTTATGCAGCTGGGAAACAGAGGTTCTTCTCAGTAGGCTCCTGACTGTGCAAACTCCTGACAGGTGACAGTGCACAGTGCTTAGCAGGCCAAAGGAAAACAGTGTAACATTGTAATAATCACCTAGAGCAAGATGGCTCTAAAGAAAGAGGGGAAAAACCTCTGAAGAGGCAGCTACCGTAAGAAACACATCCATCAAAAGAGCAGTGCAGCTACACCGGCTTTCCAGGTGGGATGTCTGCTCAGACAGGCACTTGTGGTAGAAATTCTTGGTTGGAAAGCACATTTCAAATCTACGTCATTCAGCAAAGCAGTGATACCAAACCATAGACACCAAGTGAAAAAATGCTCCCCCAAGCCAAGGGGTTTAAAAATACAACAGCACACATGCAAAGGACAATATCTGTTGCAAAATAGCTGACTGCCCAAACATCCGTGTTTCTCTGTTAAGCTGGAATATATAAAGCTGTATATAAAGAGCTATCAAAATTATGATGAGGTGCAAAGAAAAGTCTCTCAGACTTAAAAGGCTAACGATGTGTTGTCTCAAGTTTTCATTTCTTCACCCGAGAAATTTTAACTTGCACCAGAATATGTTTATATTAAATTCCAAAAGCTGCCATTTTAAATAAATAAATTCTAAAAGCTGTCCTTGACACTCAGCATACATACACACACATGTTCCCAGTTAATTCATTTTACAGAATTGTCACTTCAATGAACAGCTCTTCAACTGTGAAGAAAGATCAAATCAGATAATAGCTCCAGGAGTAACCCTTTTAACTAGGGACCTCCTAACTCTCTACTCATATTCCAAATTTTTTGTCCATATAAACAAATACCTACAGGATTTCATGAAAGTGAAAGCATTACAGGCAAATGACAAGTTGCAAGAGAAGAGATATTAGAAACAAAATCTGAACAAAGTCTACTTACTTTATTGAAAAGATAAATAACAGCTGCAGGAGCTCCAGGAAAGGAGAAGGGCAAGGGAGGAGAAGAGGAAGAATGGACAGATATCTCCATAGTAACTACAACTATGAAACTCAGGGGAGAACTTGTCTGAAAGCTGAAAGAAGGATGCTACCAGAGAAAATAGACGGTGATATAACTGGAAAAAAACCCAGAAACTTCCAAATAATTTTCCACACGGTCAAGGGTCCCTTAAACTTTAGTTTATTTATTCAGAGCCAAGAACAAATACCAAGAGAGAAAAGCAAAGAAAAAAAGCATAAAATCAAAACATGATGATGACACGGCCATAACTGTACAAATTATTTAACAATAAACATACTTTAAAAAAAACAAACATACAAATGTTCAGGTTAAGAAGAAAAAAACAATTAGTTTCCCTCAGGAAATTCTGTGCTACTGGACACAACAATGGAAGAAGAGAAAGGAAAAGAACTATACCAGCATAAGCTAGGTGATACATATAAAATTACCGTGATTTTTCTATCAATACAAGAGACCTGAGAAGATTCTAGGGGAGATTTTTACAATACAGAGGTTTATACTTTTCAAATGCAGCTCAGACTTAGAAAACTCCTACAAGTCCCAAACTGAGATGCTGGTGACACAGACTGACCTGTTTCTGAGCAGTAACCACACAACTCCAAGCCTCTGTCATCCATCTGGGAGTCTCAAGACCCATACCCTTAACTGGAATCTTAATCTGACCTGTAACAACACTAATACCCACACTGCTGTCAGTTTTGGTGAATGAGCAGTAGCCCACATTCATGCTGTCATTTGCAAGGAACATGTCGAGAATAAGTTCCCATCACTCACACATTGTCCATATCAGCCACAGGAATAAACACAGAACAGGATTTTCTATAGTTCAGTGTATGCCAAACCAGCATACAGTATGGATACAATCTTCAAATACTTATAAAGATTAAAAAACCCAACCAAACCAACAAACCAAAACCCAAACCAAAACAATGACAAAACAAAACAAAATGTAACAACCCACCACCAATATTCTTAAAACTCAGTATACCAGGACACACTTACACTTTAAAATGTTGGAATGGTGCTCTCTTTTTTGGTATCATTATCTTTACACAGCACATAGGATGACACCAGATGTAGCAAAGAGTTATGTCAGCCCAAACATCAGCCTAGAGTCTTATACAGACAATGGCTTACTTGCATTAAAAATTTTTCTTTCACATTGGCAAACAAATTTGCTTGAAAAAAGTGTCTTTTTCAACTATTTGGTATATCAGTTTAGAGTGACCTCCCCCTGGTATTAAGCAATCAACATCTGGCCTGTCACACATAGGGGTGAGACATGAATTATGTGAATCACAATTAGGGATGTGTTAGCAGGTAGCTGAAGGAGTGCTGGCCATACACAGAACGACAGAAACAACTGCACCTATCCTGTCTGGTTTGGAAACTTCCTTGATCCCTTAGTGAATGAGTCCAAACTCGAGGTCACGAAGACCTTTCCCTGCAACTCTGACTTCCGAAAAGATGGTGACAGGTGAGAACAAGCAAGTTTGAATTGGACACAGTGTAACACTTCTCAGCTTGCTATAAATCACACCTTCATATTATTAAATCACTACTCAAACAAGTTGTTTACATAGCTGCCTACCCACAAAGTTCAAGTGTTCCCAGATTATTGTACCTTGTTGTATCTTTGCATGTTGGATAGAAGAATTCGTGTCACAACTTCTGTTTGTTCCTTATGAAAATACTGAAAGAACACTAATCACCCGATTTATTCCTTTTCAAACTACATACAGTGATCTTCTTGACTTGCATTATAAAGCAGGTAATCTGTCTTTTTACTATTTCTCTACAAATCCACTCCAATGGACTATTATTGCTTTGTTTATAAGGCTTGTTATTTAAATATAAATGTGCAGGACTAAAAATATATTCCAATCCTATCAGCATTTCCAGAAGGAGATGGGGGGCTGGGGCTTTAAGAAAAATTATTATACATAAATCTTATTGCCATTTTGGTTTTATTGTGGATTAATGTAGTTCTTCATAAGCAAACAACTCGTGCAGATTTGCACTGCCTACTGAAATTAGAAAAAAATAACAGAAGCACTTGGTTGATAAGTGGGCTTACATTGTGTTGTAGCAGGCAACAGCTGAACACAAATACATTATATAGTGTTCCAATTAGTGAAAAGACTATTCACTAAAAAAGTCCTGGAAAAACACTTTGATATTACGAGCAGTCTCCTGCTTTCACACCCGAGTCATAATACACTGCTCTCTCCATCACCTACAATACCAAGCAGAAATCCCTCACAAACTTACAAATGTGGGAACAGGATTGACCTTGTTTTACATCTTGCATGAAAGGTGCTAAGTCTAGTGCTAAAGAGACTGTTCATTATTAGCTATAAAAACAATTTGACAAAAAGAAAAAGAAAAAAAAAAGAGGGAAAAAAACCCCATCCCCAAGTCCCCTCAACCTTTTGACAGCTCTACTGCAAGAAAGTCCTTTGCAAATCAAGTTGAAAAGGATATATCACTAAAAGAAACTACTTAAATTAGCAGCTTGCCTAATATGCAAAAGCTTGCCTACCCTTGACTGGCTTTTTTTTGTGCTGAGGGTGCAAAACAGCTCTGCCAGCCCAGCAGCTGTGCAGCCACCAGCCAAGGGAGATCAGCATGCTTTTTTCCCCCTCCTTGGACACATACTCCCACCTTTTCATTTGACAAACCTTAGCCCTCATGCTGCTCCACAATGAGCCAGTTCAGGGAGTTAAACTGGCATCTAAAACTAAAATTTAAAAAAGACAAACAGGAAAAAGGAGCAGGCAGCAGGGAGCCAGCACAAGGCAAGGAGCAGGAGCACATCCCATGGGTTGGCCTTGCTGTAGTGCACAATCACACTTCTGACTGTCACATGCTTGAGACCGTTAGCAGAAAGCTGCTGTATTAATTAAAGGCCTCAGAAGGTTCCTAATAAGCAATTTCTGGCCAATCTAGCTGTGGCAGCTTAAAACGCTACTGCTCCCCAGTGGGTTGTTCCTTTCTCCTGCAGCCAACAACCTTCCCTGCAGCAGAACATGACAAAGTGTCTTCTCCCAGGAGCTCTGCACACCCTTGGACCAGTGGGCAATGTCCATCCACTCTGTTGCTACTGCAAGAGGGGAAATTTCGCTGACCCTAATTTTTTCCTAAACTAAACCAATGTGTTTTTTCCCCTTAACAGAGAGAATATTCTAACACTAAATTTTAAAAACTTCCCAGTTTAAAGCTTAACAGTTATCAAAATCAGTGAACCTCCTCCCACTTCTCACAGCTGTCTATTAACGCAACTTTACAATAAAAGATAAATGCATTTGTGCATTTGGCAATTCCCCATGTGAATTTCTGGGAAGGGGGCCATATAAATGAGTAGCCACCTGATTAGTAACAGGAAGCAATAAATAACCTATTATCACCAAAGATCAACATACTGTCATATCAAGTCTGCTCTGCATATCTCTTCCTGGGTAAGGTGGGCAACTTGTTGCTAGAAAACATACAGCTGTCTCTGCATAGTTATTAATTCCCAGTGGTTGCAGCCCTTAGAGTTGCCCATAAAAATGTACGAGCATCCAGCACAGAGACCAAACACCTTTGGCCAGTTACCTATTGATTTTCTCACCTGAGAATCATAGCTGGAAACTGGAGATTCACAACAAAGACATGCAGCTACATGGAAGCTACACTTCTCCTTCAGCAATAACCTTCTGTTCATAGGTTTGAAAAACGTGCGATCTTTACATGGTGAAGCCCACCTGATCTGACAGTTTATCAAGCCCATATACCAACAGTTTTGTTCACCTCTCCCCAAAGCATTGAACAAACCAGCACCTTCTCTCATTTACATGGCAACTAGACAGCAACCCATTGCACAGCAGATTCAGTGTAACACTTGAATGCTTGGCTTTTGCCACGTTAGAATAACGCTGGCACTTTTCACCTTTACTGACTGAAAGCAGTATTTACTACTTAGGATTACCCTGCTGCTTCCCCTCAGACCTGGCCACCAGTAACACACACAGCTCAGATCAAAGCGAGTGTTTTCCATCCTTATGAGTGTAAACTCAAATAAATCTAAGTATTTTGAAGCACTAAGCCTGCCACTACTGCCACTGCCAATCCTCCCCAAATTCCATTTACTCTGTAAGAAGGGCTTGCAGTTTTGGACTTATCTGGAGGCTGCGAAGGGGCAAAGCTGTACATGTACTCCTTTTCCTCTTTACCACCACCACCAGCTGAAATCTGCAGCACCACAAAAGGCAGGCTGCAGACTTTTAGAACTGTTCCAGAATATCGTTTCAATATAAAATAATTCATGTAAAAAGAAATGGAGATGGGAATTTTCACGTCAGATGCAAACCTGGTTGTGTAAGAAGCTTCCTCCAGTCCCCAGAGAACAAAGGTGTTAATTACTGACTACACACTGACTAGTTGGAACCATTTGAATCCTAACAGTGTCAGGCCAGTGCATTCAGAAGTCCTGCTCCATCAAACAAAGTATCTAAGTGAGTTTCCAAACAAAATCTGCAGTATTATATTAAATCTGCACACTTTCATCACAGCAGCCATCTCTTTCCTTCCACCACAACGCTCTCTTTATGGCTCTTCAGTCAAGTCATGTTACTAGAAAAGGGGTTGAAACTGGAAAATAAATAGATGTGATAAACCTTAAGCTGTGCTTGGCTGGGGGTTCTACTGTTGTGTTATTCTGTTTGGCATATATGATGTGAAATAAGGAATACTTGTCAGTGATCTCTTCACTGATCCGCAGCCAGGCTGGTAGGGATTTACCTCCCCCTGGATAGGTGGATGGATGCCTGCCAGCACCCACCTATCTACAGCTGAGTCCAGTAACTCACTGGGAGCATCCACTACCTACTTTTGACCCAAGGGAGGGCTACACCAGGGATAGTTGGCACCAACAGGGACAGTGAGACCACAAGGCAATGTTAACTGCTAGCAAATTCACCCTCCACTCAGTTTGCTACAAGAATTTACACTTGCTGTTCATCCAGGCTATTGTGCAAATTGTCTCTCAAACTGGAGGAGTTTGGATCAACTATAAATGCAAACTAAAACCACACACATGCTGCACACATGCACGAATCCCTATCCCCTTTATATAAGGTGACCTGGTCTAGGCAGGGAGAGGAAATGCTGCCAGATTAGTCCCTGAACTGATGGACAGGGGGCCAGAAGGCTGCCAGATAGAGCAGCTGGGAAGAGGTGGGAAGAAGAAACTGGGAAAAGATTACCTCCACAGTGCCAGCCTGCCATTACACTGAAGAACTGAAAGGACAAACCAGAGTCTTGAACTACTAGAGAAACTGGAGCCCTTTACAACAGATTCCCTTATTTACTGTGCTTATTTGCTTAGCACTCTGTTTCCATCATGAGTGTGAAATACAGGTGACCTATTCCTCCAGAAGATGCCAGGCTCAAGCTTCCAAAAGACCATTCCTGCCATACACAACAAAAAAAAAAAAAAAAAAAAAACAAAAAAAAAAAAAACAAAAACCCCAACAAAACCCCACAAAAAGTGAAATGAAGAAATAAATAGTAACTTACACATAATAGTTCAGAGTACATTGCTAAAGCTACAGTCTTTGAAGGTGTATTTTATTACAAGAGTGTCATTAGTTACACACACAGCTGAACAGACAACTGAAAATTTTGACTTTGATAAACCCTGGGGGAAGACAGGGAGGACACAACTTCTCAAAACTTGGTAAGCTGAGGCAGTCAACCCACAGATTCCATTTCAGCCCCATTTGCCTCCTCATCATCTTCCTGCATGTCCTTTGTTTACCCAATATTCCTGACACAACTCTTTCCGGGATTGCAAAATGACCTGGATTGAAGAAACATTGTATATTCAGCTAAACAAAACAAAAAGCCTAAAAGGAAACAAGAAGATGACATAAAAACACTGAACGTGCTCCAGTACAGTTTAAAAGAAGCAACCCAGAAAAGGTGTGTCTGCAAAGAGGAAGCTCAGGGAGGAAAAAAAATAGGTAAAAGTCTGTGTTGGGTGTAAATGGAAACAAAACAAGAACAGTCTCCTTCACAGCAACTGAAGTAACAACCGTAACATTATTTCAACAGTTCATGATGCTTGAAGAAGTAGTGAAATGATGCCTTGCCTTCCATGAAAGCCAGAGAAAGTTTTCATCTCGGGTCTGTGTTGGGGCTGGGTTTTTTTCTTGTTTTTAACCTGAAAAGTACCAAAGGCACTGAGTTCCCTATTATTATGCCTGAACCACCTAGCTGCCTCTCAAGGATCTGAATTCCCTCAGCCCAAACCTACCAAATATTCTTCCAACAATTTTTCACCCAGAGTACTCAAGTGCAGTTTCTGGCAACTGGTGATGTAGAAAACCCACTCATTTCTGAAGCTGGACTGTGCAGGGCACCAGAAGCAGGTACAGTGTAAGGGACAAGCCCTCCTGCCCCTTGCCAGCCCCAAGAGAGGAAGGGGATGTCCCCCTGGTTGCACTGGCAGCTGCTCCTACAACCATACTCTGAACAAGAAATAAAAGTTTCACACAGGCTAACGATGAAGAAACCTGGCAAAAGGCCTCAATTCATTTTCTTCTTGCTATTATTTTTAATCCTAACCAGCTTCTTGTAGCTACTGATGGTGTGACCCTGCAAGCCATTATGCCAGCACAGCAGAGGAATGAGGGGACAAACCAAGCACAGAGGGAAGCAGAAATTCCTTAAGGTAATGTGCAAGCAACAAGGTTGTCTGTGAAACAACGACCACGGTGTCCCAGGATCACACCAACAGTAGATGTCACCTAAAAAGCTCAGCAGAAATAATTTTCAATCCTCCGTTGTATCTCATAAAGCCCAAAATCAGCACACAAATATCTCTGCCCTGACCAGCAGTAGGATGCAATAAGCCTTGCAAAATTTCTAGCAGTATGGAAGATAACACAAATTTTACTCTGATATGCCTGATGAGCTAAGTGGGCACATTAGTTAGAGTTTGAGTTTGTTGCTTGGGTGCACAGAAAAGATTGTGGGGACCAGGGATAGGAAACAGTGGAACAAGAACAGGAGGGTGTCCAGGAAAGCACCAGTCTCCTCACCCCATCAGGCTTCTCAGTGGAATTATAAAGTCATACAGAAAACAGGAATACTTCTTTTGTTTGAAAGAAAACTGTTGTTGTTGTTATTATAACTATATGGTTTGTTTTGGCTTGGAACCAGGATGCAAGAAGTGTGGAGGAAAAAAGGCTGAGGAAGCATTTCTGATTCTGTCTTTTAAGTGGCATTTTTTAGACAGCCTGTTTTCATTCTTACTTCACAGAGAGGACAACTCCCAGCCTCCTGCATTCTCAGCATATTTTCTATAATAGATTGGCTTGAGGTCTATGATTTTAACCCAGATTTTGCACATTCAGTGACTTCTAGGAAAGAGAAGGCAGCTTGCTGCAGCAATATCTCAAAGTAGTCCTTTGCAACCGATACCCACAACACTCCCTTACTAGGCAGTTCCTCTTCTCAGAAGCATCTGTTTTGTCCTTTCCTATCTTTTTAACTTTACATGGTTTCATTCACTGAAAACTAAAAATACCAACAGTAACAGTAACTACTTTAGTAATGCTTTCCTTGAAATTGCACACACATACATATTGACACAGCCTGAGAGGCAAACGCCAGGAGAGGAGAGAGTCTTAAGGCATTTAAATTAGCATTCACCTACTGTAAAACAACAACTGCTTTTCCATGCTTTCCAAAACAGCAATGAGAACCATCTACATCAATGGGTGAAGCAAAGTTTGCTATATCTTTGCTGTTCATAGAAGGAATCCATGCTGCAACGTCTGTTTATGGTAGGGCAGTAGGTGCAACCACAACCTACTGATAACGTAACGCAACACTCTAAGACAAAAGGGACAAAGCAGAAAGGCTCTACTTTAATCATAATGCACTACTGACCTTTTCCTTGAGGGCCCTTCTTCAAAATCTGAAGAACTAACATCGTTGCTTGTTGAGGACACTTGCGATGCATCGTCCTTCTCATTCTCCAGCTGTTCTGATCCTGGTCCTAATCCTTTAGATTGGCCATTAGTGAGAAGTCCTGCAAACATGACAAAGGAGTATACAATATTCAAAACCTGCATTACCAGTGATTTTATAAAAATTCACATGTGACACTTAAAATAGAGAGCTGATGCCCAAAGCAACTGTCTTGCAAAGAGATAGACTGATAACATTGATTATGCATAGAGGTACTTCAATAAAAATCTGCCAGCCTGCCTGTTTCTGATTTGGTTAACTCTAAGACCCCAATCTCAAACAACTACAATATGAGTGCTTGCAATAGTGTTTATAATCTTGTCACTTTCGAAAAAGGGACACAGCTGAGTCAAATTCATCCTTGTTTTACAGAATTCCTGTGACTGGCATAGATGAGAGTCTTTTGCATTTATCTGTGGATTCATATAAAATTAAGCTGCCATTTGGTCCAATTTGACATCATCTTGCTATTCATTCTGGTGCTTCCAACTACTGCAATTTATGATCCTTTGAAAAAAATCCTAAATCCCAAAGAGGTGAACATCAAATGTCCATTTCCTGACTTTGATTCTTCTGGCCAAGTGTCACTCATCTACAGAAACTCTAGACTGCCAGAAAAAGTACACAGGGCAGCAAAGGTACACAGGCCACAGCTGCCTTCCCTTTTGTGCCTTTTCTCTCCTGGAGCAATAACACAGCAAGCAGAGTCCCACAGTCACACAGACTGAAGAGAGCATTGGACCTTTGCAAGCTTAACGTTTAACAAACTTCGTGTATTCTATGCCACCAGGTAACTACAATATTATATGACTCTTACAAACAACAGCAGACAGGCACTGAAACCACTCATATTTAAGGAAGAATTAAAACAATACCATATTCTTCAGCAGGCTCTGGGATGAGAGGGAGGAAACAATTTTATTAGCTCACTCTTTACTCGATGTTATAAGAGCTTATTACCAGAGGAGCTGCAATTTCATCCAGGAGAATGCTTTCCCATCTCTCCACCCAAATAGTTTTACAAATGGCATAACAAAGCTTTGTTTCACTGCTGTACTTCCTCAGAGAAATGTTGATAAGACTTTCCTCCCTCCTTTAGCCATTTCAGTCTCTCTTTCTATAATTGCACCTTAGAAAAGAAAACGCGGCAGGGAAGGGGGTGTGGTCTACCCCTTCCAAGATGAGCCAGGCAGTGAGGCTGGTCAGAGTACTAAACGGAAAACACTTAGTAAGAACTGCAGTTCGAGAATGTCCACCAGCACTACATGAGTGCCACACCATTTCAGACATCTGTTTTCAGAAAAATCACCATACAGCACCACCAATGCACTTACTCATTGCATAACCAAGCATTCAGCCAAGTTCAGCTCCAAAGAGACACCAAAGCATAACCACAGCAAGAGCACAGACACCTCCTCCAGTGAGCTGCTGTCTCCAAGTACTGGAAGCTTGGCCACAGTTGAAGCCAAATGCTCCTTCCTCCTTATTCACTGGTTGTTTGGGCACTACGACTGCCAGTGGGCTCTGAACCTCACCAATTCCAATCTAACTGCTCTGATTGCCCATTTTTAAACAGCCTAATCCAAAGCCTGCATCATATCTCTCACTCTTGTTTTACCAATCGAAGTTTGCTCATATTCATTGTGAACCATACCAAATTTCTGTTGACTTGGGCTATGTGATGGCCACACGCTGCAGTTTTTGCATATGCTGTTTTAAAAACTCCACCTACAAAGCAAAAACATAGGTTGTTTTTTTCTGGGGAAGAGTCAGTGAACTGGTAGCTCAATTTTTTTTCCTAATACACAGCCCACAGAGCAAAAGTTGAAACTATACACCAATTTTTGCATTCAATTGTCTCTTCTACCCAGCTTCAGACTGTCAGGCAGAAATAAAATGACTCAGTTTACAGTTTCTCTCCCCTTTTGTTGAATTCCTTTTGATATTTCCTTTCCATTAAAGGGATCTCAAACTGTGACCCAACAAATAAAACAAATTTCAGTATCAGCACATGATACTACAAAAGAGTTTGTAGTGTAACAACACAATCATATGATGTGGGGTGACAGCATCCCTTCAAAGCATTCCCAAGGAAATGAAGGCAAACTTTGAAAAAACACTGAATAGATTATACTTCTATGCTGAACTCACTCCCTCTAGAAGCCCTAGTGCCTAAGCTTATTCTTATAAAAGTTTCAACTTTTGCTTTGCATTTTTCCATGAAACCATTGCTGATAAAATTTACAATTTTTGAACTCCAGAGAAGTCTAAATCAAGCATATCATTTGAGGCCTGACACTCAGTAACTTAACTCTTATGGCAGAATTTGATTAGGTTTTCCAAAAGCAATATTTGTTCTGGAGACTTGCCATATGTAAAACCCAGGAACCTGAAGTATATGAGTCAAGAAAATCACCTCTCAGGCTGTCAACTTGCACACACTTGGAAGGCAATTTTTATTCATCCTTTCACCCTGCCAAACCATCAGCTCACTTGGGAGACAAGCATGATTTGTGCTCCTCAAGGAAAAAAGTATCGGTTTGCCTACCATTATTCATCATAACCAGCACCATTCCGAGATGCAGTAATATTGCCGATAACTGATGTTAGCTATCGCCCGCTGGAACCAACTAAAACAAGTGCCCTAAAAGAGAGGCACGAAACTACAAATGAGAGATACTGATAAATACTGGGAATGGGTGTCACGTTCTACAGGTTTTCAGGGCCAGCATAATTGCAAAATCCACTCTGAAGTGATGAAAGGCACAGACAGCCACAATCCAAAGCCTCCTTTCAAGCGCTGGAGAGAAAGCACATGCTGAAGCAGGCTGTTATACAGTTTACTGCCACTCGATCATTTTTATATCAAATGCATTCAGCTTGCCCCCAGATACCTTTTCCTTCAAATGCCATTCCTGTTATCTCTAACTGCAATAAGCCACATTCTTTTCTGCTGTGCATCAATTGGGAGCTATGAAAGGTCTGGAAGCCTCAGGACAGGATGGGGACCCCACAGTTTTGCCAAGTGATACTCAGGCACTCCCATCACCATTAATGAGTTGGTACCAGTGCAGTGGACAGGACATACAGGTCTGCTGGAGCACTTAAGGAGCATCGACCCACGGGAGTCCGACTCTCCGAGGCCAGCCACACTACAGGAAGCAGCAGGCATTCGTATTTCTTAAAAGCTGAGTACTACAGTTGTGTATGTACACAAAGAGAGAAAAGCAACTGAGTGAGAAAACGCTCTTTTGTATAGGCTGGAAAGCTGAACTACTTCAAGGAGTGGCTACTTCAGAGTACCCAGCAACAGTCAAGGAATCAGAAAGCCCTCCAGAGCCAAATCAAATCAAAGGGAGAAATAGTTCCTCTACTGCTTTTCCATGGCTGTGCCCTTCAACCTCTAAAACCACAATGCCAGCAAGCCCTGGATCCTGTCGAAGCCCATGACATTCTCAGCTGCTGGAAAGCTGGCAGAGGCTGCCTGCCCCTTGCCCACTAGGCTCATCTCAGCCCTAGCTCTCACTGCCTTCTCCCCTGGCAGCTAGACTCATGACCAGCCGCCAGACCTGAATAACTAGGCAGAATAAATCAGGGTTGATAAAAATAAGACTTTATTCCTGTAATAGAAAGTGTTTGTTTTAAAAGTCAAATTAGATTTTTCAAAAAAACTAAACCTCATTAAAATTAAGTTTGAAAGTACAGCAACTTTCATTATAAGTCAGTGTAGGATTTCATATATTAAAATGACTTACATGAAATAATAGTTTATATATAAAGAGAAGCAGTGCGTATTTGCTGCCAAAGTTTAAAAGGAACTGAAACACTGAACGGTTCAAAGTCACTGAATAAACACTGCCTTAATTAAGTCAGTAATAATGAATTATTTAATTAAGTCACAATACAGGAACTCGCATATCAAATGACATCTATGACCCCTTAAACACACTGTTCTGGCACTAACTGATCAAGACTAGACACTTTCAGAGAAAGGCCAATTACTAATTCCTAATAATTAACAAGGGTAGCTTAAAACTGAACCATGGAGATCTTAACATCCTCTCTAAAATGTATCTTAGTCACATAAACGTCAACTTCACCATTTTGCTGAATTTGTTTTTAAACTTCCACAAATGCTGCAATACCAAACCACAGTTTTAGATACATGCTGCTTAAAAAGACCAAAATAAAAAAAAAAAAAAAAAAGAGCCTCCATTTCCATTCCATGATCAGTATTGAGAAAAAGCAGCAAATGTCACTTTTTCATCCACTGTTACAAATGAGAGAAAGCACAAAAGCCCTTTCCGCATACGAGTCATTATGAAAGAGACTTCTATCACCTCCTATTTATTTGCCTTCCACACTGAATGTTTTCAAATCTGTCTGTGGCTACAAGTTTGTTTGTTTTTTCACATGCAGGAAGGGCTCTGCTATGAGAGCTGAGCCATACTCCCCAGAGTGATCCACACAGAATACGGATATTATGGCTTTACAACCTGCCCACAGCGTGCTCCCTCTTGTTCCCACTGCATCTCACTGCCCCCTTTGCTGCTGGGCTGTAGTTGTTAGCTGAGCAGAGGCCTTGCTGAGCCTACTCCAGCGACCAGAACGTCCCTGTCACCAAAAACAGAGTGTAAAGAACAGTTAAATCTGCTTAAATTAGCTTATTATAGGGGCCTTGTGCTGACTCAAGTGGATTGCTTCTCATAAGAGCCTAGCAAGTAAGACTTAACAATACCAGCACAGGCAGGGCTTAATTTATATTGGTACACATTTGCTGACCTTTCTGGTTTTGGTGATACACACCCACTTCTAGCAGCAATCTACAATTCTTCTCAACTCATGATCTAACTCATCTCTGGATTATCTGGAGAGATGACTGACAGGCACAGGCAAGACAGGTCTTGGGAGCATCTGAAGATGTGATGCAAAATCCCAGTACCTGGGAATGCACCATACAATAAAACATGATGTTAACTATAAATACATAGAAGGAAAACTGAGGAGGAAGAGAGGAGCAGAAAGCAGCAACCTAAGAGACGACAGAAAAAATGTAAGGGAGGGTTTGAAGTCAGTTGGTTTTAAAAATAGATGAGATTGCAATTACTAGTATGTTCTTCATTATTAAAGTTACTGAATAATCAGGAAACCAAAGGGGAGCATCTGAGCAAATTTCAGCATCATGTGGTTAGTTAACTAAGTGGTTGGGTGAAGAGACTTTCACAATGTTTCCAAAACACTATTTCCACATCACTTACTCTAACGCCAACAAGGCATCTCAGCATGAACATTTCCATGTTCTTACAATAGAGCAACACCTATTTCAGCTCGCTGTTTCCCAGTCCTAAGGCAGCTTAGGAAAAAAAAATACATTCAATTGTATTTCCAGTCAGTTCTCACAGTCAGAGGCAACCCGCAAAGCCATTATGTTAGGAAAATCAGCAGTCAACACCCCACAAACACAAGCCAAAGATATCAAAACCATTAAATGAACTAAACAAAGACAATTTCAACATGACCATATTCACAGCTTTCTATATGGGATGTCAGAGGGTCCACAGTCCAAGGGAGCCATCCTGCAAACCTCAACAATATGTGAAATACATAACTCTGCTCCTGGGTGCTTCTTGACTACACAGGGACACTCTCTTCCCACTGCCAAGAGATTCTGGGTTAGTTTCCCCCCTGGCAGTCCTTTCCCTGCATTCCTCCCTGATCCCTGCAAGCTGAACTGCTCTGGGCTGGTAGAAAGGTCCAGTTTCCAGGGCAAGCAGCAAAACAAACACAAGTTACAGTAAGTTAAAAAAAGGCTTTACCCAAGGCAGCATTCTCACTGTGCTAGGATGACAATGCTCCTTATGAGAGCATGCAATAAATAGCAGGGATTGTAGTTACATAGGCATGGAGCTAAAACTCTGTTCCCTTATGGAGTAACATGCCTGTCCAAACTTCAGCTGTGCAGTGTTGGGAGTTGTACAGGAAAGCTTTGTTTAAAAATATTGATGATTTTTTTCTTTCTGCACCATCTCATTTAGGAGAGCTGACACAAAAGTTAGAAAACAAAGGGTTTAATTGCAGTGTTATAAAGTCTGAGGGTTAACCATCCCACACCATGGTCTGCAAGTTTAGTACCACCTGCACATGGACAAACTCTTGAGCATGACCACACCGTGGAAGACCACCAACATGAATTCTATGCCTAAAATATAGAGGGAAAAAATTACTATCTTCAGCTCTTTAAATATTTACTCTGGCCATCAGTTTCACACAGGTACAAAATGTTTCGCACACATTCTGTACCAAAATTAAAACCAGCACTAAACTGGTGGCTCACCTACACCTCTTGTTTTCCTTCAGCCTCGTAGACATTGCCTACCTAGACTTTAGTACAGTCTTTCACACCATTTCTCACACACTTTGCTGGAGAAACAGGCTGCTCATGGCTTGGATGGATGCAGTGTTTGCTGGGTTAAAAACTGTTTATATGGCTGGGCCCAGAGAGTGGTGGTGAATGGAGTTACGTCCAGTTGGTAGCTGGTCACCCATGGTGATCCCCAGGGCTCACTGTTGGGGCCAGTCCTGTTTAACAGCTTCATCAATGACCTGGACAAGGGGATTGAGGACACCCTCAGTCAGTTCACAGATGACACCAAGTTGGGCAGGACCATTGATCTGCTGAGGGTAGAAAGGCTCTACAGAGGGATCTGGAGAGGCAGGAAAGCTGCCCAGCAGAAAAGAACCTGGGGTCGCTGGTTGACATCTGGCTGAACAAGAGCCAGCGTGTGCCCAGGTGACCAAAAAGCCAATGGCATCCTGGCCTGGATCAGGAATAGTGTGGCCAGCAGAACCAGGGCAGTGATTGTCCCCTTGTACTCAGCACTGCTGAGGCCACACCTCGAGTGCTGTTTTCAGTTCTGAGCCCCTCCACAAGAAAGACACTGAGGGGCTGGAGCGTGTCCAGAGAAGGGCAATGGAGCTGGGGAAGGGTCAGGAGCACAAGTCTGATGAGGAGCAGCTGAGGGAGCTGGGGGTGTTTAGCCTGGAGAAAAGGATGCTCAGGAGGGACCTTATCACTCACTACAGCTCCCTGAAAGCAGGGTGTAGCCAGGTGTGGGTTGGTCTCTTCTCCCAGGTAACAAGCAATATGACAAAAGGAAATAGCCTCAAGTTGTGCCAGGGGAGTTTAGACTGGATACTTGGAAAAATTTCTTCACAGAAGAGGGGATCAAGCACTGGAACAGCCAGCCCAGGGAAGTGGTTGAGTCAGCATCCCCAAAGGTATTTAAAAGATGTGTATATGTAGCACTTTGGAACATGGTTTAGTGGTGGACTTGGCAGTGCTGGGTTAACAGTTCGACTTGGTTATCTTAGAGGTCATCTCCAACCCAAACAATTTTGAACTACAGGGCGTTACAGTTTCTTATGAGCTACAGCTTTGTATACAAGTTTATTTGCATAGTATCATTAATGAACAACTTTCACCATTTTTCATAAGTAACAAACAGCTGTGATGCAACACAAATCTACATTGCATTGTCTGTAATCCTAAATTTGTCTTCTACCAAAACCACACTTTAGGCACTAGACTACGTGCTGAAACACTACCAAAATCTTGGTAGGCATGTTAAATAAAACCATTAATCATTTGATGCTAAGTTTAACCACACCGGTATCTCTAAAACATCAGCAGTCTGCATTAATCAGCACACTGTACCGAGTTACTGCATTTAGCTGTTGTATAGCTATGCACAAAAGATAATTTAGTTTTATAGTGCAAATGCCATCTGTCACATTGTCACAGCATGACAAGGTATCACATTACATATTAAACAGACAACATGCTTCAAAAATAAGGCCTATTTTCATGCTCTGGTTGTCTCAGAGACTAAAGAACGGGGTTTTCATGATAGTGACATAATTTAAAAACAAAACAAACCACAATATTTTTCTCTGGGATAAGAGATATGAATTCCCTGTCCACTCTTTTAAGGATAGTTGTCATAAAGGCTATTTTGATCTAATTTGGTAATGCAAAACCACAACAGTTTTCTGTCTCTAAATAAAAAAGCCACAGCATGAAACCATCATCGTTTATGCCACATGATGCTCTGTGCTGCCACCATGATGGTAATTAACAGTACGTGGGCTTTTCAGATGACAAGCCACTGGACATTAGGTTGATTGTGGTACATAACAGAGCATATGCATGAAGCAGTACCATTATGCCAAAAACTGTTAGCAAATAGCTTGTACAGTCTCCATAAATAACTAGAAGAGTGCTTTTATATGTAGATATACATCATTACTATGGAAGCCAAGCATGAATGACATTACAGCACAAGATGTGTTTGTCAGCCTGTCAAAAGACCAGATCACCAAAGAGAACTGATTAAATAACACAGGTTGAAAGAAGCTCCTCACTCCCATTACAGCTCCATCCAAAACCACTATTAAGAAACCAAAGACATTTTGTGACTTTGTGTCCTGCATATTAGTCCATTACCAGCATGAATTGAAATTAACTGTTCTGTTGTTTCAATACAACACTTTCTAGGGTGTTTTGTTTTCATTTGGGGGGGTTTGGATTGAGATTGGGGTGGTATTAAACTCATAGAAACAGGAACACAACAGTCAAAAATCAACCTAATTTAATTCTGCCAAGAAACTACCCCAGGCCATATGACATACTTCAAGCCTCAGTTTGATTTATGAAATATGCATCTGTAAGAAATTTAAAACAAAAGAAACCAATAAAGCACCCCCAAAAAAATGCCTACCAATGTCTGCACTGTACAAATAGAGAAAAACCTCACCTGAAGTTTGTTCATACTTCTGTTATTTTAGGTTTGGAGTTTTTTTAAAAGTATTCAAAGAGACACACCTCTCTGATTAAAGACGTTTCTCCACTTTAAAGGACACAATGGAAACTCTGAACCTCTGATTCGCCCAAGTAAACACAACCCCTTCTGGCACTTTACACTTCATAAGGCAGAATGGAGGCCATAGCCTGGGCTCCATGATGGTGTGGCCTGGATGAGGGAGGGAATAGGAGTATCAAACAGGCTGAGCAGCGAGGTAGGTGTTCATTGACAGGTGAAGGAGACAGCAGCAGCCTCTTAAATCCCCTTCCTACAAATGCAGACAGCTAAGTCATAGCTTAACATCACAAATGTTTACCCCTTGGATTTTTCCAAAGTTTTTTTCTTAATTTTACAGAAGGGAAGCTGTGGGAAAGGAAACTTAAGGAGCAACTGCCCCCAAACCCAAAAGCTAGAGCTGTCATGAATGAAGCAGAACAGAGAGGAGGAAAGAGAGCTGATGGTCACAACCCTACCAGCTGCTCACTATGTGTTATATTGTACCATTGTGCAATCGAGCTTCTCCCAATTGCCCCTGGAGCTGTATGATAAGGGGAGAGCAGCAGCATTTCTAATAAGTAGGTACCAGGCTGTGTAAAGACCATTAAGTTTTGACAAACAAACAAAGTCAATTTTATGGTACCATAAACACTTCCTTTTAGCACCAGGGAAACAAGCACCATGTACTCTTCCTGTACTTTGTCAAAGAATCACACTATTTGTTGTACATAACTCAAATCTACCTCAGTCCCACAGCCTCCTTTGACTACAGTTAGAAAGCTCCAGAGGAACAAGAGGAGTCCAAATGCAAGCTATAGACCTTTGCTGTTCAGACATGTGGCTGGAGAAGGCATGAAGCCTTCAGCAGGAAAACAGCAACAACCAGCAACAGGAAGAGAGCTTGGTTAGGATGCAGGGACCTGGAGTCTGTCCAGATGCAGCCACTGCCAAGCAGGTGCCCCTGGAGAGGTCACCTCCTCTCCAGGTACCTCAGCTCACCCAACTGTACAATAAAGGTAGCGAGTTCAGCATCCACAGTGAAACGCAGGGAGGGGTACAGACAGTAACCACGACACGAGACACAGGGTTGGTGTTATTAACATCCCTCAGTGGTGTGTGCCTTGTGCAGATTATGGTGTTGGAGGGAGTGGCTTTATTTCTCACTGAGGAGAAAAGTGCCCTTAGATTTGCACCTGTCTTATAAGACACCTTCTCTCATAGGCAACCTGGAAACAGAGTTAAACATGCTTTTTATTAGAAATTACAGGCACGACCAAGTCCACAAAAAAATATAATTTATCTCCATTTAGTTCAAGGGTATCAGCAACTGAACTATCAGCATAACCACTGAGAGAGAGAAAAGTCTAAGTTCTCAGCTATTAACAAAAGTAACAAAAGTGAGATACAAATAAATTATTCTTTGGTTTTTATGCCAAAGCCATCATGTCTTGTTTATCCTGCCTTTCCTGGGGAATTTTACAGCTGAATGGAAAATCGGTGGGGCGACACCCCATGGGAGAGGGTAAAGAAAACCTGCAATATGCCTGTGAAAGAAATAATTTCATTTTTAAATGTTTTGTTCTTCCTTTTGTTCTTTCCACTTTTTTTTTTAAAACCCATTTGAGAGCTATTTGGAGAAAAGTTACTGACTGTTTCCAAAATACTTTTACTTGTTCTTCACAAATAGCCCCCCATGTGAGGGAAAGAGCACAGGTTACACTGCTAAATAAGAATTAAGTAAAGCTGGCTAATCACTATTTCAGGTCTTTGTTGCCCATGTCAATAAGTGAGGGCAATTCCTCCCCCTCCTGAAGCACTTTTACAGAGCTAGCTTAACTGTAATATACCACAGCAGTCCCATTTTTCAGACAAGTTATTTCCCCCTACCATAGCATCACAGGGCTATGCCTGTAGTCGCATCCTGTTTCAGAGTTAAGCTTTCAGTAGGTATGGATGGACAAAGGAACAATAAATCCACACTTCAAAAATATCCACACCTTGACACCTAGGGACTAGACAGATTAGTAAAGATGAAGAAGAAAATTAAAAAAAGACATGCTGATATTTTAAGTAACACGAGAAAGAAATGCTCTATGCCAAGAGCATGTCTCTAGACAACAGCTATTCTACACTAGAAAGTAAAACTTAGCAACTGCGTCTCCACAGAGTATAAATGAAGGAGGAAGAAAGAAGGTGAAGGCAAACACAGTGAAGCAAGGAAGAGCCTGCTAATTGGAAGAAAATACTACGTATGAATGTGTAAATAAAACAACAAGGGAAATAAAAAGGCATGCAATGTCTCAGTAACAATGAATACTTGTGAGCCTGAACAGGAAGAAATGTGCAGCTAAAACTCAGAGGCTTAGCAAGGCTTGACTATATTTGTTAGGATTTCTACGAAACCCTTACGGATTGTGTAACTCAAAAACTGCATAGCTGCATGAAACTGGGAACAACAGCAAACAGCATCTTGATGAACACTTGCAACATGCTTTTCCTCTAATGAAGCAGAGTTCCCAGTGATCTGCAGCGAGGGATCACACAAACAGGCTGGGCTTATGATCCGGGCTGATGGAGAGGAAGAAAAGCCCATTTCTGAAACTGGTGTCCTGGACAGCCAGCACCTCCCCTGAGAAGGGAGCAGCGGGCAAGGGCCAGGCCAGCCCTCTGCTGCAGTATTTGGAGAAGCCTGGAGAGCTGGCAGCAGGAGCTAAGAATGCAGCAGGGCTCTTATGTAACATCCACACTCTCTGATGGACTGGGACAGCCCTACCCTATTTGCAAATGGGAAGCAGCAAGAAGAGAGACCCTGAGTTACTTCTTTCTCAAGTAAACCAAATTAAATAAAACTACCAGAGACATAAATGTATGACTTGGCTTCTACACACACCTCAAAAGTAAGCAAAACAGCAGATTCTGAAAGAGTAGGAGGGCTCCAGCACAGCAGTGTGCTCAAAGAAAAAGGATGGGGAAAAGACAAGAGAAGTGCCAGAAAGCCCTTTTGGGGAGGTTATCCTCTGCTTAATTGTCTCTAATTCTGCGGGTCTGTGACAAAAGCTGTGAAAGAAAAACGCTGAATGACATACTTCTAATTGCATAGTCCCATTTGATATTTTAATGCATGTCATTGAGGATTTGCCTTTCATGACTTTTGCCAGGAGCATGGGCAGCCCTCCAGACAGATAAAAATTTTTTTCCCCCGATGTGACAGGAGAGATGAGGATTCTGTTTGCTGCAAGAACACACCGCCTGTCGATGCAGCGACAGTGATTGTCCCATGCAGCCAGCAGATACCAGCATGGATTCAGCCCTCCCTTCACTGGAGGTGCTCTGAACTTTCAGTCAAAGAAAAGGAGAGAAAAAGTCCTCATCCTGTCCTGGGAAAAATTAATTGAGCTAAATTCTAGGTGTTCTACATGAATTCAAGTTACATATGACAGATATTTGAATTAAACCACTTTAATTACTTTTGCTCCACATTTTCAATAACTTTTTAGTGAATATGCCCTCCCTAACTCTGAGATCATCTATCAGTCAGCCCTAGGAGTCAAGCTGTTCAACCTCTTTTGCTGACAATGATTTTTTTTCCTCTGGCATGTCACATCCTTCCACTAAGCACTTGAATTACGATCTATGAGTTTAGAGCAATTAAATATCCACTGACTTGAAAAAAAAAATAGGTCACAGCCTCTTCTAACATAACACCCTAGCCTCTTCAGCAACATGCCAGACAGCCCTCCCCTGGTGCAGGAGGTCAGGGCAGTCTACTTGGACTGAGGCAGGGAGGCAGGCTGCCTCCCGCAACGCCAGGGATGCTTCGCCAGGGATGCATCGGCACTGCCTGAAGCCAGATCTCAAATTCCCTGCCAGTGTGAGTGCTCACATGTCTGTTGAGAGCCTTAACATAGACTTGACAACCAGGCCAGCATAGGGTCCTGTGACATCCCAGAAAGCAGGAGGGGCGGAAGCTGCCTGAGCAATTCTCAAACACTTTTTTTTAAGCCGTTGGTTTCAAAGGCTTTTGTCCATAACCCTAAATGTCATCCGTGATGCTCAGCACCTCGCTGCTGGGTAGGGAAAGGGAACTCTCTTCAGGGGAAAACCAGAGCTGCTTTTCCTGTGGGAGAACTCTTCCCCTTGGCATCATATACCCAGTGTTTATTTCCCTTCCTTCACAGAAAGCATCTACAAGGTATCATAAAGTGACATGAAAATTCAACCACCTGGAAAGCTCCCAAAACTCAGCCTTTGATCTTTAAGGATGCCTTCCTCCTTGTCACTGGATTTTCATCTAGCTTGCTAAACTGACTATAAAAATATATTCTTCAAAACACTTGACATGGTTCTAACACACGAAACAGCAATGTGGTCATAGAAAGATATTTTTTTTTACCACAGTAAGTAAACGTACTTCAACCATATTTTCAAAACCAGGATGCTTAAAAAAAAGCAATACAAATAAAAAAATCCACCTAATCTTACTGCGAAATCTGTTGCAGATCTGTATTCTCCCCTTCTCAAGGGAATGGAATTTTTTTTTCTTTTCTTTTTCTTGTAGGGGTAGGCAAGTGAGTAGTATAATTTCCTCACTTTTTAAAATTAAAGGTCAGAGGAGTACGCTCCATGCTCAGGATAAAGAACTGCTCTGTTGTTGCACTCAGTCCCCTGTAATCTGTTTGCAGAGTTACTGTCAGAGGAGAGGAGGCTCGTGACAGTAAAACATCGAGACCAACTGCAGCAAACTGAAAGCACAAGTGCAATATGAAAGCCCAACACAAATGAACAAATTGTTCCGCCACGGGTGTGCACGGCAGCGATGACATTTCACCTCTATTTGAGCACTAAGCCTTTGCCTAAGGTAGGGATTCCAGCCCATTCCTACGCGACGCTGACAGCAGCAGCACAGGTGGGTGGACCTGCTGGGAACGTGCAGTGGAAAAGTACACGCCAGGAAATAAATCTGTAGCTGGAAGACACTTAGGAGAAATCCCTGCCCTCCCAGACCAGCTCCAGTGCTGCAGTGACTGGGGAGCAGCTGAGGGGATAAAGCAGGAGGATCCTACGTTCAGCCTTTAGCTGAGCTCCTAGGATCTCACCGCACGAGTGGCGCACAGGCCTAAGCGAGAGTGACGCAACCTTAAAGGTGTTGGATAATGCCAACTTCAGCCGCCTGCCAGGCCGTACATGGAGACCATTCTCATTTTAACTGGGGGGACAACTGATTCTTGCCAGCATTAATGCAGATCTCTGAAGCATCAGCATAGGAAACAGCAGTGCTATAACAGCCGTTAAGGAAATGCTCCTCACAAGCCAAGCAATTTCCATCTCTATTTCCAGCTCTTGAGACCAGCAGCTTAACCTTACTTTCACCTCCCTTTTGTGAGCTCTACAGGCAAACCACGGGGGGAAGAGATGAGAGCTGGGGTAGAGGGGCAGCCACTTGAAAACCTGATGCTGGAGAGAAGGCTTCTGAAATGTTAAGGAGACTTCCTGACACACCAGCCCCCAGAGGAGTTAAATTCCACCACCATGAAACATTCTGCTGCTATTAAACAGCTTTTTTTGCTCATGTTTCAGGGTATCAGAAGAGGAAGTGAAACAACATTAGCTGCTTCCTGACTTAATAGAAACCTTGGAACAACCATCAACACACACTTATATAGTCAAGACTATACACTGATGTGCATTTAATGATTTTATCTTTCTGAATAGGCAAAGGAGATAAAGTACTATCTTGCAATTTTTAAAGAATACTGTTTCCTCCTCCCCAACCAAGAACTCATTACACAGAACATTCCCTTCATGCATTGGTGTAATTGAAGGCTAGCACCCATTAGCATATTTCTTGTTTTAAGTACAGCATCAGAGAAATGGGAGTGGGGGGGTGGGAGGTATATGCAATGGAACAGCATAGAAATATATGATAAAGAGGTAAATGAGCTTTCAAAATATACCCAAGAGACTGTGAGTATGCTGAAGTTCACCACTGTATCACTACAATCAAAAAAAACCCCCTGATCTAGGGCCAAAAGTACGTTATTGATAGTCAAAACACTGCCTAACTCTATTTCCACATGATGTGACAATACCGGAGGAGGAAAAAAATAAAAGACAAATGGAATCCCTCTGTACATTTACAGTACCCTGTGAATAAAAAACTGGAGAGACATATTAAACTGAAACAGTTCAAACAAAGTCTTCCTGGAGTTAGAACATTCCCACCCTACAATGTTTCTCAAGCTGCAAGGACTATTAAGTAGTATTAATGTTTAGCATGCATTTAGCACTTTATGCGTTCAGAGTGGTAACAGGCACACACACATATACCAGCCCCCCATAAAAAACCAAGAAAAACCCCACTGAACAAAAGGCAGAAGAATTCTCCCTGTTCCCACACAGGGCAGGGCTATAGCGGCATTCATCCTGCAGTTGGAGACGCCAGGACATAACCCCACGTGGAGGGATGAAGCAGAGAGCATGGCATCAAGCACATCGAGAGTATTGGAAATACCCTTTCAACAAGGAAAGATGGACCAATCTAAAAAGCAGCACTGACAGCCTTTGCTTCTGTGCATGTTCAGGCCACCCAGGTTAAAGTCTAACTCCCATGCAGAACTGTTTATTAGTAACACCAAAAAGCTACACAGTAAGGGCGAGAACCAATGTGAACAAAGCCAGCATTTTAAACATACCATCCCCTCACAAAACAAACAAACAAACACACACACAAAAATATCCCGTTTAATCGTAAAAAGAAAATGTATGACTAGATGCAAGTGGAGAGGAGGATGCAAAAAGGAATGAAAGCCCAATTTTTTTTTCCTACTGCCATGTAAAATCAGGAAAGGCTTTGGCAGAAGCAAGATTGATTCAAGTGGACCATAAAAGAATACATTGGACTTTTCACATTTAACTTCTTTCTGAACCTAAAATCGGCCTCAGAGACACTATGGAAAACACTTTCAAGTCTTTAAAAAAAAAAAATCATTGGGGACATGAAGGCCTCATTGTTTTCCCCAAACTTTATATGTCAACACATACACACGCATTAAAAAAACCCCTTACCTCCCTTCTGAGACATTAAATCCACACAATGTTTCTTGGAGAGGGTAAAAAGAAAATGTAGGTCAAGATGTTGAGATAGGGATTGCTTCTGAAAGATGAAAGCATAAGAGGACTAAGCTTTCATTCCTTATGTTTCTTTGAGATTTCAAACAGAGTGTTATTTGATAATGGTTCCTTTCAGAAAATTGGAATTTAATATAGCTAATTATAAGTTAGAGAATTAATGTACAGTCAGTACTCCAACAGAGCTGGTATACCACGCTGATGCTTTTTACCAGCATGTCCCCAGTGCTTATTATAGATCTTTTCTCCAAATACTAAGGCCAATCTGTTCTCACATTAGGCTGGATGGCCCAGGAGTCGGGGTGGGGGAAAGGAAAAAAAGAAATCTCCATGGCTGTAACACTGAGCCTGCAGCAAGCAGCCTGGAGTTGCCGGCACAGCTCGGCACTGCGTGGCACAGCAACAGACCCTAACACTTCAAAGGGAGCCCAGAAAACAAGAGGACAAAGACAGAAAAAACCCCACAAGTAGCTGTAGAGGAAAAGTACACTGAAGAAACAGCAAAACACCTTTTCCTTCTTCCAGTTAAAAGGGAGGAAAAAGGTTGCCAACAAAAGATGAAGAGCTCAGATAAACAGAGAGGGAGTACTCCTAATTGTCCAGTATTAACATGGAAGTATCTGAAAATATTTGTCCTATGAGCCATCATAAGCTAAAAATCCTGACCTACATTTCACAGAGAGCAAGGGGTATAAATAGGAACATCTCTCACAACAGGCACCGGCAGCAGATGCTGCTAGATTTGGACCAGGAACAGTTTCTCTGCAATTCTGAAGGAAGCCATGCATCAGTGTTTCAGGGACCTATGCAGGTTTGGGTGCTCTGTTTCTAGAGATGGCACGAATGTGTTCAGCAACATCTGCTGCACATAGCTGGTTAGTAAGTACAGCAAAACTGCAGCTTGTGTAGACTTAAACACAGATCATACTTTAGTGAATTTTGAGAGGGAGAATGTATACTGTGGGAATCTCTTGCAATCCATGAGGTTCCAGCAGCTTTCCCTTTGTTCTTCACTGTAGTTTCTGACTAAATACTAAGACAGCATATTTCTTTCAGTTCTCAGATGAGCTCTGTGTTGAGGTGTCAATCAGAAGGGCCATACCCCAGTTTTTCCTCAAAACAGTACCTATGGTCAGTTGAGCTGCAAGCTTTGGGCGGGGGGGTACAGAGGGAAATGTGCGCGCTTTTGAACAAGAAGTTGTTTCTTATACTTTAGCAAATTAATTCCTCTGAAGTATTTTCATTTGGCATGTCCCCACCTGGTTTTAGAGCAGGACCTATGTAAGTAGTGCTACCCTCCAAAATACTCTTCTGCTCTTAAAAGGCCATGTCAGGACAAAATCTGCCCCTATAGAGGGCACCTTCCCCCCCTCCTCATACCACAAGAATTGCCCAAATCCTGCTGAAATTGACACTACCACCTGCTCCCAAACCTTGGGGCTGAGAACTTCAAGCTGCAGAATAGCATTCAACTTTAGAGTAAACAGACACACCAATCAAAAGCTCAATGAGATCCCTCCTTAGCACTTCAGGGAACTGAAGACAAAAGGACACCAAACCAGTACTTTTCCATTGCTCAGCCTCAGCAAAGGGCAACAGACAGTATGGAAAACACCATCTCCTTCAGTCTACTCTCATGCCTGCTGCCTGAAGAACTACCTAGTCAACGAAGGTCAGGAGGGACAGCAGCCACGAAACAAAAACTGAAAGTTATTTTCCTAAAACCTTGGTAAAATTTCTGACCCCTTTGTCTGTACTGGCAGAATCTCTCCTGGAAGTAGGAAAGCACAGACTGAAGAGCAGACATTCCTTCTCACAAGAGCCTGTCCCTTTCTAAGCTTCCCTGCAAATCTAGTTTTCACGAGATTATCCCCACTGAGTCCAAAATTATTTGAGAGGCTTTAAATACAAAATTACTGAGCAGTTATAATTTTGATCCAGCCACATGGCAATCCAGCACCATCTCGATATCCAGCTATGCCAGAGAAACTGAAAGACAGCAAAACTTTCCCCATAAACCCCCAATATTCAAGTTTGCATAAAGTATTTTAAACTCATTTTTCCCATCAGTCAACTATTTCTAAGAAGTCTGCTTTCCAGGCTGTTAATGGCAGAAGCCTAGATCCACAACAGAAAGAAAGGTCGTTTTCTGTGCTAAGCAATGCCTTAACTGACAGCCCATTTATTCTACTTTATGAGCAGAGTACTTGTATATAACCCTGTGTAATGCTGTGGATGTTAATCAACCTTCATGACTTTGCATGCCAGTTTTATTGGAGCGCCTGCCATGCTGGCATAAAGGGGACTTTGTACCAAACAGTTTTCCTCCAGCCTAGCAGAGATCAGCATCAGCTTGCAGCTCAAAAACCTCTTTTTCACAAAGAACATTTACTCTTCAATTCTGGTCTCTTGTTAGTGAGACTTTAAATATTCAAAGACAGCACCATACTGTGAGAAGGTAATCTATGAAAGAGTGCATTTAAATCTACAATTGCAAATGGGCTGTGTTTATCTACTTAGATAAGACAGTCTTGTTCATTTCAATTAGGGAAGGTCAGTTCCAGGCAAATGTAAACTGGCATTTGAAGTTCATCCCTACAGGACAATGAGATGAGGTAAAGCTTCTGGGACAGGTTTCCATCTAAATAAAACTTGACAAGTAGTCCCTAACCACAGACCTCATTGTTGCACAAAAGGCCATCTTCAATTGATTTTGGGGAGGGGGAGAAGAGAAGCAAAAACCTACGTTTCAAGAAGATTTGGAATTCAAGGCACATTCCTGTAACTTCTATCCCTTATTCATGACTTCCACCTGAACGTAATTGCTGCTGACCTCCCAAGACGCAAAGAGGCAGAACCAGTACTCTAGAAAGCACCAGATTTTATTATCTTGGCAAAACAAAGTTATTTGCTTACTGCCCTGTCAAGCAGATTGTCACATTAAAGAGAAAAGTTGGGTGTCTTCTCCTTGGAAGAGAACCAGCATGCTTTTAGACAGATACACCACAGGAACCAAGAGGAGGGAAGGGAAATTAAGTCCTGCATGCAGACTCTGGAACAGGAATATGCCTCTCCCCAGCCCCAACCCACTCCTGTACCATGCCTCAGGTTTGTGGCTCCATGCAATCTTATCACCTCCTTCTGGCATATGGAGCCAGAGACTGAGAGAGAGCCTGAGGCTCTGAAACAAGATCTCAACATCCCAGCAAGGGAGCAGGGCTCAGGAAAAAACAAAACGGGATGAAATTCCTCTTCAGCCCTCTCCATCCAATACACCTGTGTGTGCATGTGCCAGTACAACCCAGATGCCTTTTCTCAATGCGAAAATACATATATGTGAATGGACATGTTTCTATCATTGCACCCTCTTGCTAATATTGTGACAGCATTTCCACCCTGAACAGAAAGAAATTTCCCACGTTGTGAAGAAAGAAAAAAAAACTGTACTCCCTCTGTGACATTTTCATAACTTTTAAGCGTCTTTCAATCCATCCACATACCCAGGAGGCATAACATAAAAACACTGGGGTGCTCACAGAGCATCTTTAAAAACAGTTGGCCATGAAATGCTTTCACCTTTCACAGCACCAGAGACAACAACCACTGTCTGAGGGAGGTATTTCAGGGAGAACTTGCTTTTGAGACAACCTGGCCGGAAGAGAGCACAACAAGATGCCATTTAGCTCTAACATGTCTGTTTACACACATGCACACACACACGAAGACTAAGAAGAGGCTGAACTGAAATATTTTTAAGGTCAACCACCACTGAAGCTAAGTGAGGGACGAAAGAAGGAGGAGAAAAATGCAATTAAATGCTGGTGCGGTCTTTAGGCATTACTCGGAATGGCTGGCTGAGGCTGCCAAACCTTTAGCAGGAAAAGTGGCTTATCTCCTGGCTTCCCAAATTGCACCAGAGGTCAGCTGATGAGGTTTCAGGAGTTTGCCAGCTCCATCCCTCTGTGGGATCTTTGGCAGATTGCTCCAGCTGGGCTCCTTCCAGCTCTTCCCTTTTTTCCATTTTAGCGTATAGCTTGAATAAAGAAAACAAGATGAAGGCTTTCAAAGATAACGCAGTCTTTCACAAACAGATGCAGAACAAAGCACAGGAAATTCTGAGCAAAGCAAAAAATGAATGTTGTCTGTTCAGGGCTTATCTGGAATGAGTTAGCCTCTTAGTGGACAGATCTGAAACATCACACGGTCCTGACTGCGACTGCAATGCTCACTAACAGTCTCGTAAGGGGAGAAAACAGGATGGAGAAGGGTGGAAATTCAGTTGTCTTTAGCTCTCAGAGCTGGAAATTCCTTCACACGTACCAGAAACAACACTTATGACTTAAGCTTGTCACTGTCATCCCCTGTTGCCCTAAGCCCAAAGCTTCTGCATCTATACCTCTGACTTGACCGACAACCCCCTCAAATATTAAATTCATTTAAATTGGGAAACAAAGGGCATCGGAGGCAGGTTATTGAAAACATGTATTCAACTAATTCTGAATACAACATAACCTTAACCACTTGTAAAAAATCTGTGCAAGTCAGACACACATACACACACAAAGATTTAAAAATGCAGGCACATTTATTACTATGGAAAGCAATCTGCTATGACTTAACTGTATACATACTAGGCTATATTTATTTTTTGGAAGATATTCACTCACAAGCTCTCGAACGTATCTGCTATGCGATGAACTTATCATCATCATCAGTTACTTAAAGAGAGCAGTTATTCCAGAATGGTTTCTTGCAGATTTTAGATCAAAAAGATCCAAATGAAACCAAACCAAAATGTGAAGGCATGCGCTCAGAGCACAGACCAATTTCCCAGGCTGTTATGAGCCATGAAATGAATGTGACTAATTCCTGAAGAGTTTCATTGCTCTAAAAAGGTGACTGATTTTCTTTTCACATCAGAAATTCTACATTCAGATGTGCATCGATGACACTTAAAATAACGTGATACCAATCTACTGGTGCTTTCAGTTTACTCCACATCACGACAAAGATCCCAAAACCCATTTTGATTGGCATCCCATATTTGTAACAAATCAAGGCCTATGAACACAGGTAACGCAGGGTATTTGAGGTGAAGAGTATAGTACATTGGCAGCTATGTCAGGCAACTTGCTGAAGCAGCTACTGTGCCCATCAGCAGTTACAGAATCTCTGCTTTTTCTTCTAAAACCACTTCACTGCCAGGGTTGGCACAATAAGGCTTACAGCACACATGACACCTGCTCTAATTAAACACAGCCTAATGGCCTTAGAAATGTCCTGCTGGAGCAAATAGTTCTCAAACTCTTTCAAACAGAAAGTCATTTCTAAAATGCCCCCACGTCAAATAAAAACTACTGTGGAGGTTATAGGACACAAGACAGCCCCTTGAAAGCTGAAAACATATTCTCTCTAATACTCTGAAAGCACTCCACAAATACAGTCTTGCACTAAAAGCTCAAAGCTGTAGTGTAAAAATAATTAGCAAAGGCCTTACTCAAAGCCAAGCAGAGACAGTTTCAGAAAATACAGTTCCCTAGGATTGACTACAGTGAAGTGCATTACCCAGTCTGTCTGTATGACTGAAACGTCTCTCTGCACTTACTTGTAATACTCATTTTATTTCCCATTACATTCCTATTTTCTTAATAAAATGGAGTATGCTATTTTAATGACTGATTTAGTGGCACTGATTTACTCTCATTTCTAAAATAAGCAAACTAGAATTGACAAAAGGTACAATTTTTGACAGAGCTGGCAATCCTGCAAGGTAAAACCACCACCACTCTTTTGGTTGTACATGCCAGCCAAAAAGATGCCATGATGCAAATTTAGGCTGGAGATTTTATGGTTGATAAAGAGAGAATGAAACAGTTTGCCTGTCTACACTCTACTCTCCAGACTGTTGATACAGAAAACAAACCCAAGGCAGCAGCTATACAGAATTACCCTGAGTCAAGGAAAACAAAATTGTTTTCTCTGTTAGTGTTAAGGCCAAGCTTTGAATCATGGACAAATCAATGTAACAAATTTCACCACTATGTAGGTCGTGGGTTTGGATTATTTTTTTTGGGGGGTGGGGCTTTTCTTGTGTGTTTTTTTGCGAGGTTTTAGGGGTGTTGGAAGTGGTTGATAGAATCATAGAGTATCCTGAGTTGAAAGGGACCCACAAGGATCATTGAGCTCAACTCTCAGCCCTGCACTGCACCATCCCCAAGAGTCACACCATGCCTGGGAACATTGTCCAAACACTTCTTGAACTCTGTCAGGCTTGGTGCTGTGACCACTTCCCTGGGGAGCCTGTTCCAGTGTCCAACCACCCTCTGGGTCAGAAACCTTTTTTCAAATACTCAGCCTAAACCTTCCCTGACACATCTTCAGGCCATTCCCTTGAATCCTGTCACCAGGCACCACAGCGAAGAGCTCAGTGCCTCCTCCTGCTCTTCCCCTCACGAAGAAGCCGTAGACTGCGATGAAGTCTCCCCTCAGTCTCCTCTTCTCCAGGCTGAACAGATCAAGTGACCTCAGCCGCTCCTCATATGGCTTCCCCTCAAGGCCCTTCACCATCTTTGTAGCCTACCTTTGGACTCTCTCTAACAACTTTATATATTTCTTACATTGTGGTGCCCAAGCTGCACACAGGACTCGAGGTGAGGCTGCAGCAGCGCAGAATAGAGCGCAGCAATCACTTCCCTAGACCAGTGGGAAATGGGTTGATTTTTGGTTTGTTTGTTTGTAAGAGAAACATAAACCTAACACCTACGCTTGTGAAGCACTTTTCAATGAACTTTTAAACATCATCTTTTTTTGCTCATATTCCTGGCAACTGTTGTCCCCTTCTAGCATCCGAGGTTGTGGTTAGACAAGATGACTGCGCCAATCCTAAGGCTGTGGTTAAACAAGATGAATGTGCCAAGTCAAGCAGCGTGTTACTATCAAAAGGGATGAGGAGTCCAGTATCCTCCTGCTCCCGCTTTCAGTCAAAGTACTCTGGTCCCACATTTCCACCAAATGAGCACATGGTGCTCACTTGACCTCTTAATGAAGGTGTGTAGTTCAATAAACGAGAAAAAAATTACTTCTTATTGAAATAATTTTTTTATTTTTTTAAATATTTTTTTTTCTGGGCTAGTTTTCTGCCATGCTAGTTTTCTGGACCAGCTGGAATGCATGGGCAGAAAAATGGCAAAGCCAGCACAAGGCACAAGGTGAAAGGAGGGGGGCCAGACCCATCAGCTACTGCTGAACTCTTTCCCACCTTTCCTCACATTATTTATTTTAGGCCTACAGTAACTCAGTCTGCTACAGATTATGCACATGCCTCTGCAGACTCTTCATTGCCATTTTCATTTTCTATTACCTACGATTCACAATATGCAAGGAGGCAAGATTATTTTTAGAATTTGTTTGCCTAGAAATGCACTCAAGAGCAACAGAAGCTCTTTTTAGATGGTCATGAAATAAGTTTTAAGAAAATTAATTATACAATTTCTCTGTTTCACAGGTTAAAGAAATATCCATCCCTGTTATGTTTGAGAGGAAAAAGAATATGGGTGTCCTGTGAAAGAAAATTTTCTATCAGTCTTGCCAACACTGAAATTATATTAAGACAGGAGAACAATTTGGATGGACATAATCAAATTCAGTAGACATCACTGAGGGCATAATTTGGCCTGCAAAATTTTTATAAATGGTGATGATTGCAAAGGCAAAGAAGAACCTGTGTCAGCCAATGAACAAGCAAGTCCCTGGCAGGCTCAAAATTAATTCTGTTCTAGAAAACAAAGAAAGGAAAAGAGATCTGGAAATTTTCAATGAAGCCCAATTCAAACATCCTGTTATTTATTTGTTAATCTTTAAATTCACTTGACAGCAAGCGCCAAAGTGAAAGTGATGTTGAGTGCCATGACAAATTTGCTCAAATGCTTATTTTCTGAACCTTTTAGTTGAAAACATCTATATTTAATCACAGTTTAAAACTAGCCAAAAAGGCTGTTTACTCTGAATGTAAAGGGAAAATACTGCAAAGTTGAAAGAGGTATTTCTGTTTCTGTAAATGCATTTTTTAAATCCACTTACAGACAAGAGTCCTTGGCACAGTTACAATCTTCTACTAAAGCTTAGGAGACAGACAGACATTACCCACTGTCAACAAATGCAATCTCACATCACTGACGGAGTGAAAAGCTCCCTAGACAAACGTTAGCATAAAACCTTCCTGCAGTACTTAATTGCAGCCTTCAGAAATAAGAGAGATGAAGCTATCAGTATATCTGAACCATCACAGTGAATGAAGAGGGCTGCTTTCTTGTTCAAAATTGAAGGCTGAGTAGACCCAACCAGGGAAGGAGGCCCACACCGCTCTGGGTACTCAGAGGCACAGCTGAAACAACAGCACTTCCCCAGGGGCTGCTGTGTTTTTATCTGCAGGAGTGAGAGAAGAGACATAGTCCAAGGGAAGACAAGGTTCCCAGCTGGCAGCTGCTGCCATCCCCTCTTAGCTAGCTTTTGGCAGATAATACATGGCACTGAGCTGAAGCACCCGGATCAGCAGTGTTTAGGCCTTTCTACCACATCTGTTGCAATTTTCATGCCATGCCTGGAGTACCATCTACAGGGCCAGAGAAAAGAGGTTCTACCAACAAGCTGAAGTCAGATGAACACAGTCCCATGCCACCCCATCACTGGGCACCTTCCTTTCAACATGGCTCACTGGGGAGCATGGACAGAAACCCCCATGCAGTGAGCACCAAACATTTGAAAATGCGTGCATCAATGACAAAAAGAGCTATTTTCAGATTGCACTGCCGCCTGCCCCAGCTGGCTTGAACAGCCAGTGTAGAAGCCAAGAGATGGGCAGATCCAGGAATCAGAGGCTGGTGCTGCCACTGGGTCTGGCACCACAGTCCCACCAAGAACTGTCTCAGAGGCTCCTGCCTCTCAGTGTGGAGACATATCATTTGTGGGAAAAAACAACTCTCCAACAAATGTCACATGAACTTTTGTGTGGGAATGGCTGAGGGCAGAAGCAGACCAGCACAAAGCGGTGGAGTCCCCAACCCTGGAAGTGTTCAAGAAACAACTGGATGTAGTACTTAGTGCTAAGGTCAAGTTAACAAGGTAGTGATCAGACAAAGGCTGGAAGTCTTTTCCAACCAAAATGATTCCGTGATTCTGTGATGGGAGAAAGGGGCACCAGAGACTTTATGGTCCAACCACCACCTCCATCCACATGCTGACATGGTTCCCACTCCATTTAAAGAACATACATAAAATAAATAATTTCCTTTAACAACTTTAAATGGAAGGTGAAATCTCTTAGAATAGCAAAATTACATTTTTTTACTCATCTCTTTATTTACTTAATGAACAAGACTTCAACTTCTGCCTTGAACCAAAGCATACCCTCACATACATTTGATTTCCTAAACATATTATGTCTGCTGTGAGCTTAACCTAGATGACATGTTTGGAAACTGCCATGACACCTTTCTAGGACAAGGTATAGCTGGTGAAAAAAAACTATCTGCTTGAATAATTCTAACATCTGGTTTGTCATCTCTGTAGACTAACTAGCCATCTTAAACAAATAAGGAAACTTTGTCACTTTTTCCATTCAAGAAATGCACTTCTGCATCACAAATTTCTTTATTGCAAGTTTTGAGAAACAGAACTTAAAATCTTAGGTCATAGAAGTTTGCTTTATAATACCGTCTTTTGAGGGCACTGGGTTTACTCTCATCAACAGAATGCAAGCCATTATTACATCTTGCATTGCATTTTTTATAGCCTTATCTCACATCCTAAGCTACGCAAGAAGAAAACAATTTCCCAAAGGATTTAGTTCTCCTTTTAGATGAGGATCTCTGAAAATTGGTATCACTATTCCAAACGCCAATCCCTATTCTCGAAATCCCAACACAAGTGACAGGTAGCACGCCTCAAAATCACTAAAGAGCTCCCTCTGGGTTTTTCCAGCGCACGACCGTGTTTCCATAATCAGAGTTCCAGTATCCCTTTTAGGGCTGCAGAGAGTTTCTTGACAACCAGCACAAGCACCTCCTTCAAATTTTATATTCCCAAGTGCTGAAGAGGAACATGTAGGAAACAAAGGCATACAGTAAGGTGTCGTTCCATACTCTGCAAATATCCAGAGTCAACATAAACACACATGCAATATAACCACTGATACGACAACCAAAATATATCCACTTGCCTTCCTCTTTCATGGCAACCACTTAAGTAACAGGGTTTCAGACACAAACTGAAAACGGCGGGATTATTTTCAGGATAACAGGTACATATAATGGTGAGACAGAGACAGCTAAGGTATTATAATACATAAAATTGCCAAAAGTAATTTGAACTTTTATTTATTTAAAATTTTATTTTTATTATTCAGAGAGGCACAGAAGTTAATTGTCTCTGCACCACCACCAGCACATCAGAGCTTGCAGAAACTTTAATACAGAAAAGACTCCTGTTAATGGGTTCATCTTCCACATTTAAAATTCATTTGCCTTTCACACAATCAATCAAAGAGGAACCAGCATTCCAGCCACCAAATCATTAATGATACTACTGCACTCACCAGATGAAATACCACTGACAATAATTTTCATACAAGTTTAGCTGCAGCTTCACAAACACTGGCAAAGGAACTTTTGCAGCATGTTTATCAAATTCATAATAACTTCTTAAAGACACAAGTTGCAAGGGGCTAGTGTACCTTTTACCTTCCTCTACTGCTACAAGTAAATATTTTCTACTAAAACAAATCACAGATTGCAAGTCTATGAATAAATAAATTTAAGGAATTTATTACAGTTATAAAACCAGGCCAGAGAAAGTCTCTCAGCATTACAGAGGGTGGCACGAAGATCAAATCCTGCTACCCAGTTGTTTGCAGTCCCCTCAGGCATCAGAAGCACACAAGACCAATCCACACTCCTGCACAGAGCAGGGAGTTCAGACTGATTCCCCCTCTCACCCTTCCTTTCTACTTTTGAAAATGGTTACATTTGCCAAGTACTGAAAGGTGACCTATTTGATTTTGAACAGTTACATAAATAATTAATAAAAAATGGGTGACTCACATAAAACTATATTTAACTGCATGCTACCCTTTGGAGTAACATGCAAGAAACAATGGATGTGGCCTGAAAGTTGAACGAAGGACACATACAAGGAAACATTTTTTATTCCCAACAGTATGAAATCCAGGATCTAAGACTCATCCCTAAAATACTACACATTTCCCTGAATTCAAAATAGCTCAGTAATTTCTCAGGATGACCTGCTTTTTACTCAGTCCATAGAGACCCATGGATTTGAAAATACGTGGCTACATTTTTTTTTAAATGTGATGAACAAATTGCATGTTTAAATTGATTTTCTTGATGTCACTGCACAATATCAATCGTCCTCCCTTTTGCTCATTTTTCTCTCAATGCTCATTTGAAACATTCTTCCAAACTTCAATGGCTGAAAGAAAATGCTTTTGGACAGAGATGTTGAAACAGAACAGTGCCAAGACAGCACTTTTAAAAGATCATTTAGCAAACAGAAAGAGCAACATGGAATATCATTCTGGCTCAAATAAAAAAACCCAACCCCCAAATAACTGGTCATCTACTTCTGTGAAGGACAAATACTCTGAAGATGTGAGCTCTGCTGCTGCCAGGGGAAGCCAGTGGCATACTCCATCTCTGGTATCTGCATTGACACAGCATTTCCAGCCAACTCACTTTTTATCTAAGCTGCCTTTGGAGAAACTAGACACCTTGAAAACCTCAGTCATCCTGTAACCTGGCACATCATCAAAGCCTCCTAACACACAATTACTGTGCTTCATGCCTTTAGACTTTTTTCCTTTGACTAAACAAAACACCCACAATGGAATAAGAAACTTTCCAAGAGAAATTGTGTTTGACAGAAGATCAATGATGCAGAGGTGTTGGAGGGAAAAAAGCCAACGCTGTTTTCTGTACACCTCCAAGCTTAAAAATGGCTTGCTCTTAAAGCTAGATGCCCCTTCCCATCAGATCAGTATTTGATATTATTACTGAACTCGGAACTCTGAGGTCTTCTTTAATACATTAAGGAGTTTGCAATTTCTTACGCAATACAGTGACTTTATCATGCTGCCTGTAGTTACCCAGCCATTCCCCTAGTTTTTTGCCTTGTCGGCAATAACACTCAGTGGAATCTGACTCACCATGTCAACAACACAAGCTACATATAAATATGAATAACCCACCAAGCAAGCACCCAGCTGCTGCTTTAATGCATTAGCACATGTATAGTTATGCACATGCCTAAAAGGAATTGCCATAAACCTCCATAAAGAAACAAATAAGCTCTTGTGAGTGAAAACTGTAAGCCTGCCCAGAAATCCAAATCCTGCTAGTCATCACTTTCAAGGCTCAAGCCAGCATGACAAAGCCTTTTCAAGTAAGGGTCTAAGTGAATCTGAAAGAAACATACTTCATATTCACCTCTCAGGACACCACAGCTTTTTTAAGCAAGCTTTAAGGGAAGGGGAAGCAACAGATAATAACTGACTAGAGCATTAAAGAAATAAAATTCAATTCCTTTCAAGCTCCTGTCATCTAAGCTTGTCTGCATCTCCTTTGAATACCTTTAAACAACTGCTCTGTGAACTACTAAACTAGGGGAGTCCAATGTCACAGTGCTTGTGTCCTCTCAGCCCTTTAACTCTGTATGTAGATCCTATGCTCCTTCACCTGTGGACTTGGATCACTCCGGAGACAGATGCTCTTGCATCTAAGTGACAGTATGTAAATTCTGTCCAAGTGTACTTCCCCAAGGTAACTGAAGCCAATCACCTCTAAATGGTTACCTTCTCTGCTGACATACTCAGCACATCGGGAAGCAGACTGACTAGAAAGGCTCCTTTCCTCTGGATTGGCAGCCTGTCCCTGTCCTTCCACCTGGCACCTACCCTCCACCCTGATCCCCATATAAGTCAGTCAGCCAGAAACCAAAACATGTAGATTGTTCAACGCAGGCATTTCAAGCACTCCAGAAACAAGTTCCTCTGTGCAGACCAAAAGGGCACAGTGTATGCCAGATGGTGCACTGGTCTCCCTCCCTGCTACAGCATGGAAAAAGGACTGAGTCCTTCCAGCAGTACCACAGAGGTGTCTCACCATTCACTGCCTTGAGGCTCCCGCTAATGCCATCGCTGTGCTGCCGCTTCTGCGCATTCTTGAACTCCTTCAAAGATAAATAAAGGACCTTCCGCACCACCCTCTCCTCTGACCAGGGAATCCCATCACTGTCATCCTAAAGGAGATGGAAACAGAAAGGAGACATTAGTTGCATGCACCTGAAACAAAACAAAAAACCAAACTAAACCAAACAAACCCCCAAAGCCGAGGACTACACAGATTATTTTTAATTCGGGGGGGGGAAAAAAAGTAGAACTGAAGAAAAAATACTATGTAAGAAAATGCAACCTGATCAGCTCCAACAGAGAACAGAAACATAAGTATTATCATCAAATCAGAGCATTAGTCCTTCTAATCCTTTATTCTGCAAACAGCAGTTGGCATGTACCAGGTGTTAGGCAGGAGGTAAAACGTAATTGTTAAAATCCTTATAATGAATCCCTCATGGAGAAATTTATCACAGCCAGGAAGTGTTCTCCCAGGTAATTAAGAAGAGGGAAAAAAACCCCAACAAAACAATAAAATGAATGTTGCAGAAACTGAAGAGGCAAGTTTGGTGAACCAACTTCTCTTGTTGCCATTTTGGTTTTCGTTTGTGCCTCTTGGCTCAGGTTATTTTTCTTTCTGGTTTAGTCATTTGCATTTATTGCAGTGTTAGAATGAAGCTGTATATTGATAACAATGAAGTTATTCTGAATTTATCTCAGTATACAGAAAAGTGGAATTTGGCTCATGGGGCATTTGTTTTCTACTTTATTTTTAGAAGAAAAATGCTATTTTGTCAAAAGAAATACTAGTCTATGCAAATTTAGTACTAGCTTTAGTTAAAAGATTAACTCCCTGGAAAAGTATTTCCCTAAAGCCTTTAGCATTCAAATAAATTAAGTTAGCAAATCGATATAAAGACATAAGTGAGATAGGTAAGTCATCATATTTTCATAAGCGCTATAATTGTCTTGGGGTCTTTGGAAATCACTATTTGAGCATTCTTGCCCTTGAATTCCTCAGGGGCTACATCATTGCAAAAGCAGAGGATTAACATTTCTAGACAGACTTTAAGTGGTAAGTGTACCACAGCGTACTGTCATTGTCACCTTACACTGGAAACTCCACAAGCCCCATCAGCGATCCCCACCAGGAGGCAGGAGAGCTTAGACCATCCATGTGCCAAAGAAAGGACAGACAACGCCAACTTCCAAAAAAATAAGCATAGTTTAGGGCGACCAGCGATAGCTTTTTCTTTGCTCCTCTAGTGGCATATTGGCATTCAGCTGCTGAATTGTGATCAAAAACATTTCCACCCCTCACCCTCCCCCCAAAAAATTCTATGACAAATTACTGGGCAGGGGTTAAAAAACAAAACAAAACAAAAAAAAACCCCAACAACAAAAAAAGCAACACAATGAGTGCAGTGAAAGCAGGCAGCATTTTGGCAGCAGGATGTGCATTTCGCACGAGGGACAAGCTACTACACTTTGAAGAAGGCTGAGCTATGCCCAGAGAGTTTTAAGAGTACAGGCAGCTCTGGGCCAAGAAAGCAAACTTTGTAACCCAACACCCACAGCAACCAAAAAAAGACAAAAAAATCTCTCGGCAAGCATTTTAAAAGGACTAGTACATCCAGTTATTTTGTCAACAAAGGTTTACACAAACAACTCTGGCTTACCATTTTGCTGCCAACGCAGCTTCAGGCCTAACCAGAAGCAACACGAAACACGAGAGGGCTGCAGCTCAATTTTAACAAAGCTTGCCCAAGGACGCCTCCACTTAACACTCCCACCAACAAGGGCCCAATGGGACATCACGCGTTTCTGTTTTCACGGGAACTACTTAATAAATACTTAAGGGAGTTAGGCTCAGTTAGGAAACAGTCATAAGCACCTTCAGCCCCTGTCCATCTTACGGACACAGGCCTGTGCACACCACTCACTCCCTTCACTGGCATTCATACTGGAAGCTGCACAAAAACACCCATTGGTTCCCCATCTCACTGGCTGATTTATCACGATAAAAACACAGGAAAACTAAAATAAAAATAAAAGTAAAATGAAATAAAATAAAATAAAAATTAAACCTGAAAGAAATTAAATCCACTCTGTCACACAATCTCACGGCAAGGAGCACATGGCAGCGTTTGCTGCTTCAATAGTGACAGGATGAAACCTGCTGATAGGACTGCTCTTTAAATCGTGATGTGCTGACCCACAGGACCTGTGCCCTGGCACCAGCTGGCTACAGACCCTCCTGTGGAAGGGAAGGTGGTCACCACAGTCCCTCCTGTGGGAGGGAAGGCACTCACCACCACACACCAGCGGCCTCTGGTCTAGGCCACCCTCCTGTGAAGAGCCTGGAGTCATCAGACGAAAAAAAAGGATGTCGTGCAACCTGACACCCAATTTTCCTGCAGCCAAGGTGTCTCCCTGGTGCCAGATGGAGGCCCTAGCAGGCTCAACATGCAGGACAAGCTCCCACCAGCCTGGGGGCTACCTGGGCATTAGTGTCACCAGCAAGAGAGGGCTCCCAGAAGGTGGGAACAAAGATCTCAGCATCCCCTGAAGCAACTTCACACCACACTCAATTCCTGGAGCTGTGAAACTCCGGATGAACTGCCTTGGTTTCCTCCGCCCTGTGAAACAGCAGCGCTGCCTCCAGAAATGCACATGGAGAGTCTCTCCACACCAGCCCAGTTGTGCTCAGGCTGCAGCCACTGCCTTGCCTGCACCGCTCTGCTGTGGGCTTCCCCTGCACACACCACCCAGCTTGAAAAAAGGTCCTCAACTTCTCCAACATCATGTGCTATCCAAGGTCAGCAAAATGAGGGGCTAAGCCACTGCCAACACCTGTATTCACATGGCTCCATATTGCAGGAGCAATAAAAAGGTTTCACAATCGCCAAGCGCATCTTCCCTGGAGCCTTTGGCACAAAAACAGCCACATACTGGAGAGCAGCTGACTCAGAGCCCAGCTGAGCCGCAGCTCCAGCTCCCGACACATTTAACCACAATTACATGGGTCAGATCGCCTCTGCCTCACCACCCCAGTGGGGGGAGAGCCATTGTGTGTTCGTGTGCCCGCTCCGCACACACACCACCACCAACTGCAACAGTTATCTCACTTTAGCAAAACATACACACACCCAGAACCACTTAAAAATATGGTCAAGTGAAAGCCTTGAGGAATTTAATCTATGTAACTTCTCAACACCACCCCGCCACCCTCCCACCCCCCGCCAACCCAAGCTCAAAGGGACTGACTCAATTGCTGCCTCTAAATATTTCTACAGGGAGTAGAGATTTTTTAATAGATGGCTCTCAAGGCTGGCAGAGTAGGGTATAATATCATCCAACAGCTGGAACTCGATTCAGAAAAATGTAAGACAGAATTAAAGAACAATTTCTGCAACTGTGCAAGTAATTAGCCATTGAAACGACTTATGGGGAACTAATGGATTGTCCATTATTGACTCAGACCCAAAAAAGGACTGAATAACATCTTAAACTGTAGGTTCATCACCACAAGCCCACAACCTTCACTGTGCAGGTTTGCTGAGATGATTTCTGCCTCCCAATAAGTCAATAAGATTATCTTATAAACTCAGAATAAAACTAACAGATGCAAACAACCAGGGAAACCCTGGGGCAGAATTAAGAAATGCAACTGCATAATTACATTTGAATTAAAAAAAAAAAAAAAGAAAATCATGCCACCTTCTTTGCTATGCCATTTCAGAGAACCACATATTGTACATTTATGTCTGAATTTCAGCTACCAGGACAGCCAAGCAAGAGTTTGGCAAGTTCAGCCCAAGGGGACAGGGAAGAGGAGCACAACTTCTCTTTACCTACAGAGTACATTCCTGCTCAGGATGTTACCTCACAGATTGAAGAACAACTTTCTGCTGCACTACATGGCTGAACAGGCTACTACAACATAATGTTAATCTGGGAATATATGTGTGTGTGTTGTGTGTGTGTGTGTAGATATATATATATATCTACACACACACGTGTTTTGCTATATGCACATTAAATGTATATAATACACATTAAATATAGGTGATACATGAAATATAAAATATATCTCTATTAATGTGTGTGCACACCAACTAAAATACATATTAATGTTTTTAATCACTATATAGCAATAATGATATATATAATACACATCAATACGTAATGTGCATATATTTGCAAAGAAATCAAAATGTGCACCAGCTGTACCTTTCACCATTCACCTACAGCTTAGGTGCTTGTTCCCTGCAGTCCAGCTGCCTGGTGTGCACATGTAGCCTGCACATAGCGTTCCTATTTCCAAAACTATACTCAAATCCTAATTTTAAAAAAAGCAGAAGCGAGGGGCAGGCTTCACACCACCTCTTGGGCAGGTGAAATGTCAGCCTGAAATCATGAGAGCTGCTGTGCTCCTTGGGCAGCAGCAGCAGAAGCATGACTCAAGCTTCTCCCTTCATTCACTGCAGACACAGCATTCTTTAGCCTGGCCCAGCCTTGCCTTAAGCAAACAGAAGTCACAGTTCACAGGGAAAAACAAAGCTGGAACAAGAGAGAATGCATGCAGCACTCCATACTATTTGCTTGAATTTTTATGTAAATACTTTTACAGCAGTGGTGGTTTTATTTGAAAAGTCAGGACTTTGTAAGGTACAAAGATACTTATAAGCATGTGTGTTATGACTCAGTGTGGCTGGCGTGTTTCCAGCTCTCTCTTTGGGTCTTTCCCAAGCACGCATCTCCTGACCTCATTCTTCATGCCAGGTTGCAAAAAGCAAAACAACAAAACACAAACTCCCTCTTTTTTCTTTTTCCAGCACTGCATCCAACACTCGGTTAAAATCACTGTGGCACCCAATGCCCTAAATGAATATGCTTTCATGGTTCAACAGCCCCCAGAGAGTCTTTCCTGCAGATGTAAGAAGGTCATTTTGAAGCAATGGGAAAAATAAACCGCAAGTTTCTACCCTTTCCTCAAGGATATTTTTGAAGGAGAACCATTTCAAAGGGTGGTTTTTACTGCGTTTATAGCAACATTAAAAAAAAAAATGTCTTCTGCATGAAAAACAGACAACACATTTTCATAGATCATACAAATTACTTTTCAGCTAAAGGACCGAGATGGAAATGTTTGTTTACTAGATTCAAGACTTGCAACAGATTTTTGCCTTTTGGCTGTATATTATCAATGGAAAACAGTTATACCTGTTTTTCTCTAAAAGTCAGATCAAAGAGGAATTGGTGGAAAACCCAGATTCACCTTCCAAGGCTGAGAGCGATCCTTCTGTGCAGTCTTGGGCAAGTTACCACTTCTAAGTGTGATTAGTACTTATTAGCAATTATCTTACTCATTTACAAAGCCTAATTTCTTGGTATTTGGATGGCACAGAGTGAACCTCACAAGAAAGTGCAAAGTCTTACCGCTGTATCAACGCACGTACTTCCCCTGCTGCGTTAGCAGAGGTCTCCATCGTATTGCAAAGTTCCATCAACCTCCTCACCACCCCTAATGACGTTGCGGAGGGAAACCCCACCGTTGGCCCATCGGTGTCACCTCCCTCTCTAAGTAACCTGCAGGACCCAGTGGGCTGTTCCACAGCCAGACAGCAGAAGCTCCTCTCGGCACAAACTTCTAGCAAAAGTTTAAACTTCCAGGGTAACAATTTCAAACCAGACTGTAATAAATTCAACTGAAGCTCCATAAATAAAGATTTGTGGCTCCTTCTGGCAGTTATCGTGCTGCTTGGACTTCTTACAGCCAAGCAGAGCATGGTGCAAACTAGTTATACTTATATATACCCACAGTAATATCCTTGTAGTCTTTCGCTTACTATCAAGGTCCTTCCACTCCCTTCTCCTCTCAGAATAAAGTTCGCACTTATTTAATATTTAACCTTTTAATCAAGTTTAAGTATCCAGAGAGGATGTAGCAGTTTCTCATTTAAAACAAACTGCTTATATTCAGTGAGAAAAAATAAAAACTCATGAATGGCTTAAGTTGATGAAGATTGATACAGCTTGGAGACTTTATAGTAGAGTGACTCATGCCTTCTGGAAAATGTAATCTGTTCTGTCTAGTTTAGGAAAATAGGTCATGTTTTAAAAATGTGCTAACTAACATGAAGAAAGGGGAAATTTCCTTTATTAATGGCTCTGTTTTAGCATTTAAGTCTATCTGGTAATTATAGCTACTTTTTCCCCTCGTACTTCCAGAAAACTTCCCCAAAGAACTCATGTTATGTTACAGCTCCCGACTTAAAGAACCAGTGTTATCATGGCAAAGAAACAGTGGAAGAAAATAAAAATCTCTCCTCTTCCTGCTTTAGCACTTCTCCCACAGCTTTCATCCCCTGCAATCTCCCATTGGTTTGTGCTCTTTCACTGCGTTCTGCTGCACCAGGGACTGCATTTCCTCCTTTCAGATGAATTCTGAAGAGCAGCATGGGAGAGAAACGCTCTGGTTTTTGGGTCACTAAAGGCCTCAGGCACTTTTAAGCCCAGTGAGCTTCAACCTGCTCTTGCAAAAATACATTATGGTAGAAGAGTTACGGTCAAAATCTCCAAATACAAGTCACTCCCAGAAGTGAGGCATAAAATACAGTTCCTAAATTTATCTTAGGCCTAATAATGAAATATTTAAAAACAGTCGGTTCATGTGTTCATTGTTTCTTTTACATAAACTTAAGAGGCCTTGATGATGTTTCTGCACCTCTAGAAAACTATTACTCAATATGAAACTAGTGAAAGCCTACAAGCTGTCAACTGTTTCCCATATTGGTCCGCCAAGATAAATACAAAAAAAAAGAAAAAAAGGCTAAGCCCAAACAAATCCAGAGTAAAGACAGGTCTCAAGTCTTTTAATTTATCAACTTGCGGCACTACTTCAACTCAAACCATCTCACTTATAGCACTGACTCCACAGCTATGACTTTCTTAGGCCAGATTAGCAATCTAAACAACCACTTTGCACCCAGAGCATCTGAGCTTTGGGATCTAACATGAGCCGAGGGTGGTAGAGTGCTGGTAGAAAGAGGTATGGAAGTGTAAGGTAATTACTCAGACTGAGGGAGTGGTTTTCATAACCAGCTTAATTCACCTGGCACCATGTGGGATACAACTGCTCCAAACCCAATGCCCATTTGACCAGCTTGATAAGAAGAGTCAAAATCTCATTCCAAGACAAGAAAAATTATTGTTTTCATCCAGATCAGCTTCCTCATTCTTAACCATATGTCCAAATGACTACTGCTGGGGCAGAGAAAAAAGTGGGGCTGTCCCTTTGCACAGCAACTCATGCTTGGAGGGATGCAAGCCCATCAGGGCACCAAAACATGACAATCATGGTAAGAGAGGGCATCACAGACAGTATTCAGGAAAAGAAAGCCACCTTGCTGTAATGTAACTACTGTGAACCCAGAATATCTCACTGCGTTCTGATGAACCCTACCCACTCTTCCTGAAATGAATTGTGTACTTTAGAGAAGTGGAAGGGAAATGTAAGGGGGCGGCAGGGCATCTGTTACAAGGGCAGGGCCTGCAACGATTCAGGTAGGTCATAGCCTGACATGGTACAATTTTCTGTCTGACCATCACCTGTAGACAATTTATGCCCGAGCAAAAGCTCTGACTTTATAAACAGGTTCGTTACCTGGTGCTCTCTTCAAATAAAGGGAATGTCTCCTAAAAGGTACATTGAATGGTCTTTGAACAGGTATGTTGTATACAAATGCATGCCTCCCAGGCAGAAACCAAAATAATTTAAGCATCGTTTCCTGTGTTGGTGAACGGGTCTAAATCTTTCTTAAAAGAAAAACAAACAAACCAACCTGATGGGTGATGTTTACATTACACGTCTTCACTTCTCTGAAACACCATGAAATAATGTATGTTTATCTTTGATTACATAGTACAAAAAAAAAATACAGCTGAAATTGGATTAGAAACTTCTGCTGAAAAACAATTTATTGCATAACACAACTCTGACAGCCTGGGTTTCTGGCCACCAACTGAGCCTTTATAAAAATCTGCTGGGCAGCTGCCAAATCAGTTCTTTGAGTCTTGGCATGTCTGACATCTGAGACAGTAGTCAAGGCAGCCACATGTCCCGTGCCATCCACAGCCCCGCGCTTTTATGGTTAAATGGTACCGTCAAAGAACAGAGTAGTATGAGCCATTAAACACACAAAGGTAAAAAAATCTCCTGCAGCTGCGGATCTGACAACTCTGATCATGCTGCAGAAGACCAAGAGCCACAACAGGATTTCTTCTTTTTCACAATCTGGTATTAATTTGAACATAAAAGTAGCTTAAGAAAAGGGGGAAAAGAGAAGCAAGAAGGGTAGCAAATTCCAAAAATCCTTTACACTCCTAGCTGAAAATCACTGCCATTTATAAATTTCACATTCCAAATATTCTTACTCTGCCTCCAGTTCTAATTAAAACTCTCCACCAAGTACACTTCAGATAGACACATAAAACCCAGTATGCAAAGAGTATTCAGGAGCTCAAGATAATTAAATTCAAATATATTCTTTCTAATTAATTTCATTTTGATTCAGTTCATATTTTTATAAAGGTGTTCGAGCTCCAGTACGCAGTCATATGAATACAGTCCAAAGAAAGCATTTTCTGCAGTTTAAATGTCTGCTAACAAGACCTACAGATGTGTATGGCTAATCCAATCCTGCTGCATATTGCTAATTATATTAAGACTTCTTTCCACCTTCAACCGGAAAGCTTGATCCCCACCTTGAAAAATAGTAACCACTTTTGCATGCCAAAATAGTGTATAGGTAGTAGAGAAGAGAGAAAGATAAAACTGCTGTGTTATAAATTTGCCTTCAGTATTTCAATGAGAATTTAAAGAGATCTAATTTTTTGGTGTCTTGCGGTGTCTGAAAGGTTGGTCAGTGGTATCAATATTTTAGAGAGGCTGAAGAACTGTTGATATGTTCAGCATCTATCCTCACACGCCCAACAGGAGGACAGTGTTTACACCATTTCTTTCGTAGGACTGTGTAACCTGGATGCTGAAGCCTTGCCTATAACACAGGAAAAAATCTGCTCATCTGTCTGCTTTCTAGGAGTATAGTAGCATGTGTAGCATGTGTGTGTGTGTATATATATATATATGTATCACGAAAAATGTGCGTCTGTGAATACAGAACTCATACTGCTCCCTCAGTGAAATTAGTACACCAGACCAAAGCCTACACAGTTTAGCTACATTGTTTAGTATAGCTGTGCCCACCAGGAATGTGATGCCTTCCAGGCTTCAGGCTGCAGAAGAAGGTCCCCTTGAAAATCTGGGAAGGACACCATACTCCTGCTGGATGACCCTGTAGACACACCTATTTAAACCTTTCCAGTATGAATGGGTTTCACTGGCTTAAAGCAACCAAAGAGGCAATTTTGGCTTACCTGACTCACTTTGATGGCACTGCAGCAGCTCATGCCTACATGAGTAGCTCCATCACCAAAGCCCTGCCAGAGGACCATGGCCAGCAGTGAAGAGTGTGGCATTGCCAAAGTTGGGGCATGGCAAACTCTACCCACAATAACTTATGCTGTGATGGACCTGCAAGTTTGCATAAATGTGAGCCAAACCAGGTCTGGGTGATGCAGGGAGTCCCTTGTCTTAGCTTGGAAATGTTTATAACTTGATTTCTTCCTCTTTCATGTCACTCTACAGCATGTCCCTCATTCAGGCAATCATCAGATTTTAAAAAAGATTAAAAGAAAAAAAGAAAAAAAAATCTGCTTAGTTAAACCCAGGGAGGGATAATGACAGTCAAATATGCTGAACCTGTTGCTGGGAAGCCTCAGGATACGGGGGTCTAAATCAAATTCTCTGAGCTAGATGGGGAACCAAATCAGTTGAATCGACACAGGCTCCTGGGACGGACACACTGATACTGCACTGAAAGTGTGACATGTTGATTTTGCTTGATGTACTACCCAAAAACGGAGATTTCTATCAGAATCATTTTGTCCTTGTTTACATTCCTGACTGGCAGAATATCCTTTAAAGCTGTGAGGGAAGTATCCATTGAAGCTGGAAAATGTAAACTAAGCCTATACTCTTTGCTCCTAAGCCAATTAAAGGACACATATGAGGAGACTCTAAAGCTACTCTAAATAGATGTCCGGGTCAGTGCAGTTATATCAGTAAATTTTCTGCACCAAGAAAGATAAGCTATATAAGCAGTGAACACCTACACTCTGAAGCTTTTCCAAGCTCGCTCTTCAGTATTAAATACATCTGACTTCCAAAATATTACCCAACAAACAAATGATGATTTTGTAGTAGCACAGGGAAGAAAATAATAAAACCGACATTTGCTCTGTGAGGCCGTCGCTCAGTAACAAATCAGATGAATGTATCCAAGTGTCTTCCCAGAAGGCCTGTGAAACATTTGTCAATATAACCAGTGACAAGGAGGGTAAAAGACCATTCCCTGGAATACAAGTTGCAGCAGATCACTTAAGAGTACCCAAGTCAAGAATTTCAGACCAAGCAAGACGAAAGAGCTGCTTTACCACACGCAAGCTCCACGAGACCTGTTTGGGTTGGTGTACAATTCCCTCATCCCTCCTCCACTCCCTGATCAATGGCAACAGTCAAACTTTACTGGAGATTTTAGAAGTACATCAAAGACAACCATTAAGCTTTTAAGTGCACTAATTGACATTTTAGCACTTACAAATCCATCTATGTGTTCTATCACTCAATTTAAGAGACTTGATACCCTGTCTGGTATGAGTTCCCTGTGTTTTTAGCGGGTAGAGGGGGATTTTCAAAGCTATTTTTTCCCCCTCAGACAGGATTTGAGAGAATTCAAATTACAAATATAATGCACTTCAAAAAGTAACACATTTCACAAATTTAAGAGCTCTTCCATAAAAGCTGTAAATGGCATCACAGCTATAACTCACAGGCTTCTAAGCTCCAATGAATTCTGCAGCTGTTGCAGCACGTTGAAGCCAAATCATTGTTACCTTCACACCACCACAACTGAAAACCCCAGCTATGGTATTACTAACTGCATGGTGCTACATGAAAAAGAGGAGGGAAAAAAGGAACCCCTGTGTGATTTTGCAGCTCCTTCTTTCTTCCTTCACAAAGCCAGCATAAAACAGATGCTAAAACCATGAGGGACTGCTTTAGGTTTTCCTACAATGACTATCCCACAACAGGATCCAGGGAAGCATTTCAGAAAAACATGGATGCTGTAACATCAGAGGATACAGCACTCTCCTCCCCAGGTACAGTGACTTACAGCAGCCAAGCCACTACCCACGGCCAAGCCCAGCCTCTGATTACGAAAGAGCATCTCAATGACAGCAGGTCTGGACCCTTCTTCTATTACTGTCACATACCAACATGTTCACCTTCTGTTCTGTTAGAGAAATCCTCATTCAGTCCCAATATTTAAGGCAACAAGAAAGATCAAATTAAATTCCCAGGGTTTTAAGCCATTCAGTTCATTGCTAGAGCTATTTTAGGGTCTGAGGCTGCCAGCCACCCCCACAGAATCTGCACGCTTAAACAAGGCTTTTGACAGGCTTGTTTATACCTTCTGCAGCAATCAAAGGCAAAACATTACAAATCAAAGAACCAGGAGACAAATACAGTACTGTGCATAAGAGAAACCTCAAAAAGCTAGCCAGCAGCAAACCTGCTGCTCACCGAGCACAGCAGAGCACTACGAGATAACACAGGAAAACAGAAATGGATAGTTAAGTAAGAACAGACTTGTGCTGTACGTATGCAAACATCTGCAGGCAGAACCTCTGAAGCACACATCCATCAAAAGAAGCGGATGAAGAATCACAAGAAAAGGAGTAAGAAAAAAAGTATTAATTTTCTCCAAAAGTACCATGGAGAAGGGCCATAATTTAAGAATTCCAGCTTAAAGATTGCAGGGGACTTCAGATTTTTACTGGTACCAGAAGAACAACAAAGAAAAGAAGCAGGCATGGACAGTGTACAGTATTTCTGAGGCTCAGATTTAAATGTAAATGGCAAAGGCTGCATTTTGGGGCCTAGGCAGTTACACCACACAAGGCAGTTGACTCCAACCCATGTCCTTCCTTAGAGAAGGCAAAATCACATTTTCTGTTCAATTCTTCCCTCTGTGAAACATGTGATACGGATGGAGTCCATTTTACTCAGTGACACACTCACTATGAACTGCACAGGCCATACTTCAACAAGCCTGCCACGTCAGGGAAGCATCTAAGATGTATGTTGAAATCACACCCAGAAGAAATTCAGCAGTACACCTTTGCTACTGTGTTCCTTTAAACCTTTCACCTCTTAAACTGCAAGTTCAATGTCAGATTATAAACATCGTAAAAGCTCATAAAACCCAATCATAAACCTGCCAGCTCATTTCAAGATTATTTGCTCTTAGCCTTGCAAAAACATCATGAGCAGTACAAGAATTGCATCATTTCTCTGCAAGCTCTCCAACCCTTCATCTGCATCAAGCTAAGGGATGGGTAGGTGTTACAGCCTTACCTCAGAGACAGACCTTTGCAGGTGATTTTCACAACACATCGCCTGCCTGCTAAACCATCCACAGCAACATCTGCAACATCAGCTTCTGATGAAACCACCTGCTACTTTACCTTTCTCTTGCAAAATCTAGCTTTGCTTATTACCACCACAACTGACTGAGACAAGAAAACCTTCTGCAACTGCAGCAGGAGCAAATGCTAAGTTGAGATTTTTGGACAACTCTACGGTACCCCATGTAGCAATGCCTACCTCCAGCCCTCCCAAAGGCTGAGCCAGGCACCACTGCAGCTGCCCAGGGAGTGGGCAGAAGCACAGGCTGATGGACACCTCCGCACACAGCAGGTGCTGGTTGTTTGCATTAGCCTGCTGTAGGGAAAGAGGGGCCACTTCGTTATGTGGGCTGGATTTCCTGCACGACCAGCCACATCATTTCAACCCTCCCAAGGGAAAAGACTATGGGCTTGATGGGAGCTGTCTGTTGCTTCTCTGTGGAAAAGGATGGTTTTAGTGCAATGAAATTGTCATGGGGGTCTAGACACAGGGCTTATCAAAAACAGGTTTCTGCCAAACCATTCCAGGAACTGGCTAAAACGTGTCTTGTAACACCACAGTGATGGTTCTGAAGGCCGTTTGCGAACAAGCCTGTGATTTGACCGTGCCCACAGCACCGACAACAAACTGAACCCGAACTTCACACTTTAAGCACACAACCAACCGCTCTGGTTTTCAGCTTGCTGTGTGCTTGCAGAAGGCAAAACACAGTACACAGAAAAGGGAAGGAAAAAAATGAAGACTGAATTAGAGCAGCCCTACATTTTTAGGCGTGGATCAGCTCTTGCAGTCTCTTGGCAAATGAGGTGACAACAGAGAATCATCCAGGCAAGTTTAGGAGCTGTGTTTCTGTTTATTTTAATTTGTAGTCTATTGATTCCACTGTTTTGTTAGCTCATTCACGCGTAATGCTGGAACTGGAGGCTGAATGCAATGATGGACTGGGCAAGGCAGATATATCCACCCAAGGAGGGAACCTCCTCAGCAACCAGCCTCTGCTCCCCGCAGAACAAGCAGACCTGTTAGAGCCCAGCACCATTCCTGTGATGCTGCAGGCACACAAAAGATTAACAATCCATCGTTTCAGTCCACTACAATTCCTTATCAAAAGGCCAAGACAGATAAAAGGAGAAGGAACAGACTAGTGATGCCTACACTACACGTTGTAGGCAGGCACAAATTTGGTAGCTCGACTTTCCTACTGGAGCAGTCTCAGATGCACAGGGCATGTGATCACATCCAGTCACGTTACATGAATACAACACCCTCTGAGAGCAGCGGCTCCAACAGGATGCAGGGATGGAGCTATGTGTGCCTCGGGAGAGCAGATCCTGCTGAATCTTAATGAAATTTAAAAAAAAAGAAAAGGTGTAACTTGTTTAAATGCCTTTGCATTGCTGGGTGACCTATTCCTCCCTGTGACTCCTGCATCCTAGCCATTGCAAATCGCTGCATACAGATGTAGCAGCAATGGTACGGCTTAATCAGTCAATGTTTTCACAACACATATTTCAAATATTAAGCACTTATTGAAGACTTAGAAGTTACTGTGTAAATATTTGTATTATATTATACTGCTAACGCTTCCTCGCCAACTGTGGAATTTTAAATCTATCTCGTCTGATAAAGCTTTATTTACATATCACACTGCTCTCGATACTCAACAAAGTGAACTGACTAAATTTACACCAACTCCATTGAAGGAGTACTTGTCAGGAAAGAGCAATTCAATGATTTTCTGTCTCTGCTATGTGACCAAACTAAACCATAAGCAGTCACACGACTTGTTTTGGGTTGACATTAACTGTTTTCACTAGGCAACAATGCTCCCAGGGAAAGCATTGCACAAATGCACCTTGCTCTTAAAATATGATGCAACCAGCACGGTCTACACTGAGAGTTATGTACTCCCAATACAGAGTCTCTGCTCAAAATCTGGGAAGCTGCTGGTGCCCACTGACCTTACATCCAGAGCACTGCTGCAGTCGCTTTAGCCCTCTGAAGTGCTCCCAGGATGCTACAATGTCCTCAGGCACCAAAGCAGTCCCAGGGGTACCAGAGGGGAGAGGCAGGATTACAGCCACCAGTTACACGTGGAGGCAAGCAGATTTTCTCACTTATTTATCTGAGTCAGATTATCACCTCCCAGTATTTTACAAGAGGGGAAGGCCATGAGAAGGCTCAGATGAGCAATGAATGCTTGGCAAAACATGATCAAGATGCAACCAACAGCAAACGCAAACGACATTATTATCCCCGAAGTACCTTATGTGGAAAAAATAACAGCCACCAAAATGTGGTGAAATCTTTTCTATTTCTGAAAAAGACGACAGATTTAAATGTTTTTCCACACAAGCTTTAGGAAGTACTGTGCAAACCCCTTATCCTGTCCCACACCTTCTCCCACACAAAAAAACCTAAAAAGCAAAAGAAGACTTACAGGACTTTATATCAACTCCAACAGTTAATATCAAGTTGATCATCACATCATCTTTGAAAAATCTGAGTGTCTAAAGCACTCACAGTATTGAAGAAAACCTTGTAGTACAACAACAATCTGTTTACTCACAGAATCCAACTCACAGATTTATTCCTTATTTTACATACTGAAGGAATATTTATTCTCTGATGAACTTAGTTAGACTTGCACAATCATATGTTGAAAAGGAAAAAAAATGGAGTTGAAGTTGCATGCTACCTTTCGACAGCTCTGCCAGCTGGAAATATGCCATCAATTGTCTGTTCCCTACGTGACTCGAAAGCAGAGGAGTCTGCTTAATAGAAATTCACTCAATTTCACCTTGTTTACTTCAGGTTTAAGAAAACGGCCGGGAAGAAGATAGATTAAATATTTTTCCTTTTACGAACATCCTTGTCTTTCTTAGAAACAAGCTTTTAGTTTCAGACCAAATTTATGACATTTCTAATCTAAAGTGTTACGGAAATTGGAAGAACAAAGTAGAAATGGATATATTAGAAGAATTTTCCTTAGTTTCAAGATCTGAGCAGAATTGTACTAAGAAAAAAGAAGTACCTCCAAGCATTCTGTATGTGTTACTACCAAGCTATACATTCATTCAATATATGTGCATTTCTGTTCTGGAGAAATATGTTCTGCTTCCACAGAAAGTCACAGGCACATATAAACAAACAGCGGAAAGCAACAGTTTTTGTCAAGCAGTTTATTCAAGGAAAACAAAATTCAGTAGCGTCACTGTGGCACAAGTCTTTACCCTACCTTTTGCTATGCACAGGAAAGGACAGACAGACGTACACACAAAGAAGTACATGACACGTATTGCCCATGAGCCGCTGTGGCTCAAGCCTCAGCTGGCTGAGCTGAAGTTCTCTGTCGCTCACAGCCCCCTGACAGTGGGCCAATTCACTTGCCCCAGCCTACTACAGATAAATAAACAAGGAGCACATTGTACACAAACATCTGTCTTTTTTTTTTCCACCTTACCACTCAAGAAATGCTACTAATGCAACAATTACTTAACCATATAAATCTGAGGTTAATAAAAAGACCATGCTTTGAGTGACAATATCTACTTTGCCATCGCAGAACTAACTCCTTTTTTCCCTACAAATAAATGTTATTATCCGGAAATTGAACCCTGAGTGGTGAACTAGCAGCTTGCTTTCTTAGATGCTTCAATACATTAAGTGCTTTGCATTATGGACAGATCAGCTGCCCATTCACTAAGGAAGGTTACCAAAGTGATGCTGTAATCTCATTTAGCTCCCCCAGTGTTTACCTTCTACAGCCAGTCTTGGATAGCACGGGAAAAAAAAAAATGCAGTAATAAAGCTGGGACATTTCACAGGTGGAATGAGAAAATATTTACTTCTCAGGTTAGAGATCCTTTTGCTCAAGCTACCTCACCAAAAAAGTATGGTGCCAGAAGTATGAGGAGGTAGAAAGAGATTTACAGATTGGAAACGTTTTGAAATGTAAATGAAAAACGCAGCAAATCAAAATGCTGTGCAAGTTACTTAACAGTTAAACAATCTAGTGCACTTTACAGCAAACTTCATTGAGTAAAAATTTGGATTCACGACCAAAAATACATACAAGACCAAGGCAATGAAAAGGAGGACAAAAAAGACATAAATCACGAAGTTTGAAACCAGTCATTCCATTTGCGCCTTTTTTCTGTGTTTCTGCCCTGTAACACTTGGCAGGGATGGCAGTCTGGTAAGATTCTCACAAAACAACCCCTACTTCTTATAATAATAAACCCCCTTATTCCTGTTGCAGAATAGATTCTGAGCTGAAAACTACTGGAACTTGGAAAATGGACAGGGAAAACAAAAAGCTCAAAATTCATCTCCAAAAGGACTGAGAAGAGCAGTAGGAGAAAAACAAACAAACAAACAAAGTGACGGGTGCAAAAATAATATATTTTGCCTTAGTCAGGTAAGAAACATGAAATACTAATTAAAAAAATACAGTTAAAAGGAATAGCACAAAAAAAACTGGCAGTGAAAGAAGGCTGACCAGAGTCTTCACTTTAGGCAAAACACCAACCTGAGGAACAATTTTTACCTCTGGACAATAACCAGCCTTCGGTGTACAGTGTGCTCTAAGTGTAGACCCACGGAGAGGGGAAGAGCAGGAAAGCAAGGCTGGGTGAAAGGCCAGCCCAGTGCTGGGAAATGCCCAGTATATGTCTGAGTGTGCAGAACCAAGCCTAAAAAATGAAGCATTCACAGACCTCAAAGTATTTAATATTGCAGAGTTGCAACAGTACGCCACTGCTGAATGCCATGTCCAATTTCACCCACAAATAAATCATTTTTACATGGAATTTCCAGGAAGTAACGTACGCTTGTATGCTTGTGCTGAAATCAGTCCTTTTCTTTGCGCTGCAGACACGCATAAGGAGAAACATGGCTGGCCCAGGATAAGCGCTCAAGGACGCAGCACCATCTATGATGCAGATGGCACCATGACCTGGTTCTGTAATAAATCTTATTTTAATTTAGACAACAGTTTTAAGATCCTGGACACGTTAATTACTGTGAGAAGGTGATGCTCAGGGAGAGAGACCCACCCAGCTGTGGCTGCAGGCGTTGGCACCTGCACAAGACGATTCTGCACACTGGGTGGGGGGGCAAATGGGCCAAGCTCAGGGGGGATCAGTGGCCACCCAGGCAGTGGGATGAGTTTATGACAGACACTGGCACAGCTGGAGGTAGTCAGCATGACTGCTTATGTTTGTTCATACTGTAGAGTGCCAGGGCCAGGGAAGGAAGGAAGGACAGACATCAAAATGGGAATACAGAAAAGGCTACCAAACTGTCTGCAGGACTGGGTACAGAGTGTGGTGAGGCTGTAGCCACAGTCATGGTCCTGGACCAGCATGGGAAGACATTAAGCACAGAGGGATACTGAGAAGAAGACGACGCATGTAGAAAAGGTTTTCACCATTTTTCCCTACAGTGCATCTCAAACACCTCAAATGGGTTCATTCCCTCAAATTTATGTTACCGAATTTCTCTTACATGAAAGAGAGAAAAAGACATATTTCTGCTTGAGTAGTAACTCCAAGTGCCAAACCACCTTGGGACCAGGGCAGTGCAATTTCACTTCTCAGGGACAGAAACTTGCTTATCCCCTCACACAAACAGATGTGTGCCTCCTCACAAACTCTGCAGCAAGCGGTCCAAGGGCCACCATGTCCAAAAGGCCATTGTGTCTGGGCACTGAAAACCAACCCCACTACCCAACCCCAACACTGCTCCACTCCCAAGCCCAGTTGCATGGGGCAAGGAGAGGCAGGGCACCCATCCCACTGAGGCACGTGCTATCAGGGAGATGGGCTCACACAAACCTGCCCCACACACAGAAGAGCCCATCCACAGAGAAGCCCGAACTGGCACAGGGGGAATCAGCCCAGAAAGCAGGAGACAAAATGGCTCCACTCGATTTTTACTTTGTTTTCCCCATTGTCCCTCTTATCTCTATTGCTACACATAGCTGAAAATAAAGGGAGTTCAAAAGCAAAATCAATTAGTAAATGGAATGACCATGTCTCCATTTTAGCCAAGCATTTTACAGGGTCCAGCTGCTGAATTTAAGCAATAAAAGTGGGCTTGTTTAATTACTAATCTATCAGCACCAGGTTTGGGCACTGCTCTGGAAACATGGGCACTGTCCCATTCACTAGCAGGGAAAAGGCAGGATGATGCTCTCAGAAGAGCTTCCCCAGCTGCCACACGAAGTGAAAACACAAGTGAAAAATTAATCTTACTCACTGTTTTCACAGACATAAATCTGAGTTACTCAAAGAAGTTGCTCTGTGAGCAGCTGAAATCAATGAGATCTGACTGCATGTGGACCCATGTGCTCAGCTTCCCCAGCACTGTGCTCCCTGCCAGCTGGCACGCAGCACCCAGTGGTCAGGAAGGGCCACCAGCCTTCCTCCTACTCCTCAGTTCAGCTACACCACTTGCAGGAGTTACCTTTGAGAATCCTACCCCTCTTTGCAATTTCCTGGACATATGCTGATAGATTATAAACCTGTTGGTGAAGGGCAGAAGGGTGATGGGAGCATACTAGTCTACTCCCCATGCCCGATGCCCTCTTCCCTTCATGGTATCCTTGCCTTGCTGCTCCATGCATGGCCCAAACCCTCACGCTGGCTGTCAGCTCCTCAGGCCCTACACCAGCTTTTCTCCTTGCTAACAGAGCACACTGGATTTCTACACATGTACTTCCAGTCTCCACTGAGAACAACATTCAAGATGTCTGTGAAGCAGTTTACACTTCATCCTAATTTCCCCAGATTTTCTTTCAAAGGCTTGGCAGGCATCTACCAGCACTGCACCTCCAGGAAGGAGGAAATGAAGAGAGGAAAAGCATGTAATTGCTACAAAGCTCACAAAACCAATGAAATTACATCAGCTCATCTGATCTCAACATTATCTTGCCCCTACAGAACAGATTTTTGGTCCAGCCCAAAATAATCCAATAGCACAACTGCAAACAATACCTGCAACTGTGTACCCTTGCAAATATCTGCAAACTAAGTCAGAGAGCTTACAATTTTACGAATGGAGGCCACAAATTTCCAATAACTTTATCTTCTTTTTGGTGTACATTTGTCTAAATGCAATTTATAGCTGTTGCTTTTTTACTTTCAGCTTGTGTAAGGTCCAACTTTCTTTTCCTTCTCAACAACAGGGGAGAATACAACATTTAAAATATTACCCCAAGTTTATGAGCATGGTGACCTAATCTTACAAATCAAGTACTTAAAAACCAGTGCTCCTTTTTCAAATGTTTCCTGCATATTCTGTATCGTCTGACTCACCTTTATGGACAAAGTACAAGAATTAGAGGCCTCTTAGTCCATCTAGGAGGACATATACTTAGATATTCCTTAATAAACTGAACACACAAGAAATCCACCACAACAATGATATCCACTTTAAAATGCATCACAGTGCTGAGGTCAAAGAAACAGGTCCATCATAGAGAGGGGGCTCTTATTCTTGAATCTGCATGAAATGGAAAATTAAATCAAAATACCAGGACATCTGTACGGTGGAGTACATAAATACTATACATAAGGAACTGATGTCCCTTCTGTTGTTCAACAACTATCACAGTTATATTACTTTTCCTATACTTTTGTTTAAGGTTTCAGAGCTGCTGTGACAAGACAGTTTCTGGACAGGATTATCTAAGAAAGTCAACTAACACAAAACTGAACAGTGTGTGTGTGGCACACATGAAAACAACCTTCTGGAAGGAAATATAAAATAAATTGTTTTCATCAAATTGAGGTCTCCAAAAGGGAGGATACATGAGGTGGCTTTCAGTGCACTGATTAGAAGAGTGACAAGTGACATCAGAATTGGTGTGCAGAGCTCATTACCTGCTTTCCAGCACCTACCACAATTCAATAAATTTTCACTTCCCATAGGCACTGTGGAAATTCTGAAGGCCTTTGTAACAAAACCAGGATTCATCTTTCAGTTATGACAGGTCCAAACAGATTTCATTTCCGCAACACTGGAAACGTAGGGAGGCACATCTCAAGCAGTCATACCAGCAATTTGATATTTAACAACAAACACTGCAAATCCACCAGGAATGATTTACTAAAAACTCAAGCAACTAAACAGCCAGCTACCTAAACATAAGTCTTTCCATGCTGTAAAAACTGACTATTTTCAAAGGTACACCTTAAGTATATGAAAAATATTTTTAAAATTTCTGCATGAGAATTTAAATCAAGAACCACCATGTCTAGCTGAAATTAAAGGTTTTATTTCTGTAAATCAGAAGTCCCTTCCCAATCCTTTTACCAAGAATAAATTANTTAACAGCTTTGAGCAATATTAACAGCTGGACAGGCAAGATCAGGAATCAACTGGGTAGTATGTTTGGAGAGAGCAGTAAAAACTCTGGGGAAATGAGGGCATCTATCAAGGCCAGAGAGAAGAAGTACAACCTGTTTCAAGATCTCCTTTCCCTCTGTCCCCAGTTCCCAACCCTTTGCTTCAGCTGATCCCAAATAGCAACTCTGGGGGGTTTGTTGTTCGTTTAGTTGGGGTTTTTTTAATACAGAAGTACTAAAATTGATATCATGCTGCTACGCCTGGCAGAACTCAGAGAAGTTAATGACAAACCTTTTTTTTCCTTCCATATTGAAAAAGCACTTGACTTTTAAGAAAATGCAGACCATCATTCCAATCTAACCTGAGCACTGTCCTGCATCCACGAAGGGGCTGAGAGCTGAGTTGATTTCTCTTTTAGACACAGAATGAGCTCCCTTCAGACACAGATATATGGAAAACTTCTCTTACTGTAAGCAACCATCAACTAGTTTCTCATGCTCCTAACTAAAAGCACCTTTGAAACAGATCCTCACTATGTCTGACTGATTTTGTAAAGGTTTTTAACTAATTTAAGTAGAAGTGGCATTAAGGATATGACAGCACAGGCTTCAGCCTCAGCTACCAAACCACCATCACATGTTTTGGGCGTACCCAGAAGGCTCATTCCAGTTGCTCACTCAGGCTCAAACCCACGCTGCTGTATCCTCACGCGTTTTATCTTCTTTCACGTATTCACACCTCTGCTGGTAGGCTGAAGCCAGAGTGAGCAACACCCACCTGAGCTGAAATCGCACCTTCCTATTACTGCACGGGCACACGTCATTCCAAATGCAATCAAGTCTGGAAATGCCGGTACAACAGCCCAACCCCTCATGCAAACAGAACTGTAAATCAGGCCCTGTAATCCACCTTGTGTTCGGGAAAACGTTTTTTATGATCCCATCCAGGCCTTGCTTGGAACTGCAGTTCCATGCAGACTGGGGACTCTCCAGCCCTGGCACAATGGCTGCAGCATGAAGGTTGCTTCTCAAAAGCCTGTGGAAACCAGATGGGCTACAGAGATGCTCTAGATGCACCAAGGTATGCAAGAGAGAAGCTGGAGCCACAGGAATGGCAAGAAAAATGATGGAGGTAGACACACAGCTACAAATCCAATTAACGTTCCTGTTCCCATGAATACCAATGCAAAGAGATTTCTTACTGTGGAAACAACGTGGTTAAGAACAAAGGAGGAGCCTGGGAAGTTGAGAAGCAATTTAGGGATTTTGCAGTGTGGTTATGACACTCCTCTACTACCTTACTGCTGAATGATGAGGGGCACTGCTAGAACAGACAGACAGATACAACAGAAGTCCATAAAGTGGAGTGCAACGAATTCTCTGTTGTTACACTTCAATTCACCTGCAAATCCTTACACACAGAGTAAAATTAAAAAACTCACAGACACACCAAGTACCACACACACAATTAATCACCTTAATGGCTGGAGGTGGGGGTGGGAGGAGATGTTTTTCACTTTTCTAAAATTGAAGGCATATACATCTAAAAAGATGCACACCATAAAATTATAGATTCTTTGGAAGTCAAAGGCAGATGTCAACGAGATTTTCATCTGTTGGGGATTTCACTGAGACGCATACATAATATTGCCACGAAATCAGGGGAAACAGATACAGTGGTTATACTTAAGTAGTTCAGCAGGAAGTCAGGCTGAAGAGAAGCAGGGAAAGTTAAAAAAATTATACTCCTCTTACTATACACTTGCTACTCGGAAGCAATAGAGCTGACTTTAAAAAAAAACCAAACTAAAAGCAGCAATGAATTAAGAGGATATCAAATACATTTTATCTGCCCAGTAACCAAACTGGCAGGAAACAGCCTGTTACAAATGCTGCATTCAGAAATAGCTATTGCAGAAGGCAGCCTGGCCAGCTCTCTCCTCAGGCAGGCAGCTCCAAGGAATCTGCACACCTATCCAGGACAGCACACCAATTGCTACACAGTGCACCTTCATGATCCCTGAGGATGTCTATCATATATGGCTGTACAGCGTTCACATCTCAGAGCAGAATTTCCCTAGGTCTGCACGGGAAGTGAGAGAGGCAGGGAGGAGTTCAGCTCAGGCAAAGCTCTTAAAGCTTTTTTTACCTTGGCGAGTGTGACTTCATCAAGTGAACTTTGTTACATATGATTATTGCCACTGGAAATCCCGCGTGCTTTAGCACTTGTGAGGCCTCTAGGTGTTGGCAAGGAAACACAGAAGGATGCACAAGATTAAAACCAGAGCTGGAAGCTGAAAATTGCTTTTTTGAGTCCCTTGCATATTTTTCCCCCTTTGTTTAGCCGATCCAGAACTGCTGTCTGCATGGCGGGGGGGGGAAAGTGTTGGCATTTTCTTCTCAGGCTTTATTTCCCTTTATGATATCCTTCCCTTCATTCAGCTGTTCCACAGGAGATACTCTTAGGTTTGACAAGCCAAGACCTATAAACTTTGTCCAAAACTACACTTCTAAAGCCAATTGGTGCCAGAATCCCGCTGTATTTCTATGACAACTTTACTCTTCCTACTTTTTTTTTTTTTTAATTTTAAGTCTGGCTTTTACATTAGACTACTTGCTGGAAATAGGTATTTCTAAAAAGGATACATTTCATCTCAAGGTCTTTCTTCACAAATCCACCAAATTAGATAGCTTGTTATGAGGAATTAACCAGAAAAGCATGGTCAGCTAGAGAGCCGGGTTAAAAAGAAAGACATCTGGAATCAGTCTGGTTCTTCCAGAAGTATTCTGAATTTCCCCTCAGGCTTCAGTACCTCCAGACACTGCTTCATTAAAAAGAGTACAAATCAATCCTTAAATGTCTTTACCTTCCATCAGGAGTTTTCTGCAATGGCATAATGCCACAAGAAGGTCCCCAGGAAGTCTCACTCAAAAGATTTCTGTTGGCAAGTCGGGGGGGTCAGTAACTGAGCAAGACACGAGCATCAGAGATCCCAACAGGCAGGTTGGGAAGCGGTGGCACCACTTCATGTTACAGCCAGGAGGCTGGGACTCTCACACTGATGCGTAACTGTCCCCAAAGCCAGACCACAACACATACTGGGGAAAATCCCAGTATAGAATGTATTTCCTCTGAAAAGACTGGCTAGTCCTGATTTTTACAAATACCTTCATAACTGATCTGTGAAACAGAAAATACAGAAAAAGATTTTTTTTTTTTTGTAAAAGAATTCTTAGCATTGAATGGAGGGAGTATTTTAAAAAGCCTGCTGTATTTGCAACTGACACTTTGTATTTTTGACACCAGAAAGAACAAAATAATCTACCTAACATCACTGCCTAAATTAGTTGGAAAGAGAAAAGGTGATAAATAGATTTTAATTACAATCTAATTATTCACAGCTTACGGCCCCCAGCCAGATCCAGCCGACCAGAAAGGTTACTCATTTGGGGCACTACAGTACGTACCCTCTTTGACAGGGTTAGCTTTATTTAGCAGCCCATGAAACGAGCAGGACAAATATAATCAATTTATTACTAGAAAAACCTTGGGGATGACAGAATTGTAGCATATATCCAGCTGAAAGGGACCCCTTAGGATCACACATACTTTTTACACTTTAATATTTTTTTCTGTGTTCGACAAAAACTTGTTTCAAATATTCACATCACTGCATCTGTCTGTGGCACATATACTTGAGATTATTTTTCCATTCCCAAAGAGATATACTCTGTAGATGACTACTTTTCACTCAACCTGAAAGTGGTCAACTGTGTCTTTCAAGTCCAAAAAAACCCTTTCACCCTGATTAATGAAGCCAAACCTTTCCACTTCATTTTCTTTTCAGCACAGCTGCTTCTCTTATCACTCCAGCTGTACTTTCCTCAGAGCTGCAACATGATGCTCACGTCTGGAAAAGCTTAGAAATATTTATTTTTTAACACATGAGCTTGGGATTTTTTTTTCCAGTAGACATAAAATACCAGACTGGAATGATCCTTTACATCTTTCTTCCAAAATGCTGATTGATTAATAGCTCTTTGTAGAATTTTACAAATTTTCAAGACCAAAATTTCTGCCTGAAGAGGTTAAAAGACTGCAGAACTTTATCAGGCAATTTCTAAAGTCACCAAGTGACAGGGAGCAGCTATGAGTAATTTTTTAAACTATTTAAACTATTTTTAAGAGTTTTTTAAACTATTATCAAATTTATCCACTCTCAGTAAGCTTCTGTGATGGAAAATTCACTACATGGATAATGTTGCTAAAATGTACTTAAGATTAAATACAGCCAAAAAATGACTGCTTCTGAAAATAACACCTAAAAAAGTTGGGGGAAACAAGTCACAATTTCTGGCAGGCTTCAGAGGCTATGGGGTTCTTAGCATTCAAGTTGAGAAAAATGTTTCAAGAATCTTATGGAATACAGAACACAATGGCAGCTATTTACATTTTGGAGTTAAAAGAAAGAAGGCAATGTATGTTACACAGAAGGAAAACACAAAGAAAGAATTACTTCAACAGCTACGAAAATCCCTTGGGAAAATAGTATTTCGGTTTGAATGTGTTTCTTCCTATTTCTTTCCCCTTCTGGAAAGAATTACTCCTTTTTTTTTCTTTTTAACAAGTATACACATATAATATACACGTATGAACTGCATTTAAAATTGTTCAATAAAATTACTACATTAAAGAAACCACACACATTTCCAAGAGAATCAAGAAAGACAAGACAGACCCTGTTCTCACACACCAGAAATACTGCCAGATACACAGGACTGCCCAAAGTCACAGAACAAAGAAAACTCATGCAGATGAGCAACATGTGGCAAACCTTTAATCAGGCATTTTTTCTATGCGTGCTAACACCAGCAAAAGCCAGCACCGGGAATGTCAATATTTCACAGAGCAGAACAAAACCAGCCCTGACAGCACGGGGGCATCTCACAGTGCCAGCAAACCACAGCACTGCACAAGCCAAAGAAGAAACACCTTTGAAAATCAAAACCATAAAGCATCTTGGATGATGTGTTCAGATGATCTGGGATCTTAAAGAAAGAAAAAAGAAATCAGTTCTATCGTAATTCAAACAGGCAAATGGCAGGCAGCCATCCCAGACTGCCTACAGAAGACATCTATCGAGACACAGAGAGAGAGGGCTCGCCAAAATGAATTGTTTGGCTCTCCCTCTCCCAAAGAAAGAGGATAGCAGGAGTCCCCCAAGCACAAAGAAGGGACAGCCTACTCATCCTCTTTCCCAAGGGCCTTGCCATCCCTCACCTGTGCTGAGATGCGATGCCACACACACACAGAGTACATGGGTACTGCCCAGGAAGCCTGCATTTCCAGGCTAACATCTGGAGACACATAAGGAGTGAGTGGGCAGCACAGTTTCCCCGTGAGCTTTAGGAGAGCCAGGGCAGCCCCAGGCCCTAGCCCCACAACACTCTAGTCCCTCCTCACCGGGGCTGCTCTGCGTAGCTCCTCAGCACCCCAGTCAGCTACGCAACAGAGAGCCAATGTGTGTGCTCCTAAATTAGGTTACACAGAGCAGTGGCTTTAGAAAGAACAAATTTTCCTCCTCCCCCCCACCCCCTCCCAGAAGTTGACAGAAAAACGGGTTGGGGAAAGTACTTCATAGATTTTAGAAGAAAATTAAGAGTGCAAGGGAGGGAGGTATCTGTAGCCAAACATGAGTCAAACTGGGCATGATGACAGAGAGAAATATTTCATAAAGCTGCTGCTGGAACTTTTATTGTACTTTAAAAATTCTCCTGAAGGCAAGGCTTTGTTCAGTTTTTGCTCATTAGATTTCTGCAATTTCTACCCTATACTGGGCTATCTGACATTGCAGATTGCTCTAACCCACACAGACACATCAACCCTGCATCAGAAACCTGAAAAGAGCTGCAAGACCAGCGTAAATCATTTTTTATGCTGCAGCTTTGCTCTCTCTTTTTACCTCTGATCTGGCAAATTAAATTCTGTTTAACCTAAGAGTTGATACTGTTACTGATTTGCATGTACTTACTACAGACGCTTATGTGGATTGTCTGAGAGAGAACATTCTTCAGAGTGATCTGATGAAGATTAAGGTAATTTACTTGATAAATCCATAAAAATAAACTTTAAAAAATATTTAAAAGCATATTTCACTGTCAAAGGCTTCATATTATTTAGATGCTAATCTACATATTTAAGCATTAAGTAGACCTGCATTTTCAGACTCAGTGTTTTCATCTTCCTCCTTTTCCTCTGCACACTCTCAGCCATACTAAATTTCTCAGTGAGAGCTTCTGCTGCCCATTAACAGCTCAGTGCACGAGATCACGGAGTTATCACAGCCATTTTAGACAGCACAAAATCCAAGAACAGAGCTTAAAAAAACCACCAACCCCCAGCCAAACAGGGAACCTGATTTAGAAAAAAAATGGCTTAACATGCCTTATGAGCTTTTGTTTGTCTATTTTAATGAACAATGCATTGCAGGGGATGGAGGCTGATTTATAAAGAGACACGGATGTTCCTGCACAGAAGGCAATCAGTTCCCAGTTTAATTATTCACTGTGAAAACAGAATTCCCTTTAACCATTTCAAACACGGCCTTTTCATTTGACTTAAATGCCTCTGTGCGTTGCATTTGCTCCTGCCCTGGTTAAAGGATCATGTCAGAAGTCTTGCTGGAGCCACGAGAGAAGCAGGACAACCTACTGCACAGCAACGTTAAAGACAGCAGTGCTCCATTTACTTCTCTACTGCTTATTATGTTGCACACTTCTGCCATTTAATTTCTACCCATACGTAAGTGGCTTACGCATTCCTTCATTAAATCCACCTGCCTACACTCCACAAGCATTTTACCTTTTCATCTCAATCTCTTCAATTCCACCTCCCCAACTACTTTTTAAAAAAAAAAAAATTATCCCTCTATTCATCGCATGATTCATTTCCGGCCAGCTTTTTATTCCGTCAGTATTCTGAGATGAGCAAAATTAAACAGTTTTAGAGCTGACGTCAGACCACCGAATTCTGTAAGAACAACAGAGAAGTTTCATAACTATATTTCATTCTGTTCTGCACCATTTTATTTTATTTCTGCCTGACTATCATCATGCTGTAACAGAACATGAAAAGGTTTGCGAGAGCCAGGCTGGGTGATGCCTGTGTCTTTTTTCCTCAGTAGTTACAGTTAATTTATACCCCAGTAACGTGCATGTCTCGTTCAGATTATTCCTTCCAACGTGCATTACTCAAAAATTAATTTTATCTTCCAGCAAGCTGCCCATGGAGCCTACTGGGGCTGTATATCACGTAAGAGAGGAAGGAAGACACTTATTTGGTCTCTGGGCTACAGCTTGTAACTGCATGTCCGCAGAATCCAGCAACAGCACAGGCTGCCTGCAGATAAGGAGAGTGGGGCGCGCTCCAAAGCCGCTCCAAAACAAGCGTGCTTTATGGCAGACGGTCCCTCCACGCCTTTTCGGTGGAAGCAGGGATGGAGGAAGGCACACTGCGGAGATGGGGCTGCACGCTGGCAGGAACCTCACAGATGAAGAGCCCCTGGCCAAAGAGGCCACAAGCTGTCAGGGGCTTGTTGATGTGATGAGGTCTGAGGCCCATTTATAACCTTAATCCCACTCAGCTTTAAAGCAGGCGAGCTTGGTGTGTTGTTTTTCTGGTTAATTTTTTTAAGTAAATCTGTGTATACACTTGCAGAGCTCTATAAATAAAAAACATGTGCATTTATCTCCAATTAAACTCCTATGTAAATTTATATGCAAATTAAGTGCAAGCCTCAGGCTGCGGGCGAGGTGCCAGTTCAGCTCAGCCCCTGGTACAGCAAATTGCGCACCACCCGTGGGATGTGACCTGCAACTTACGAGTTTAGCCAGAAGAAAGCAAGCATGGATGGGCCCATCCACGGGAGGACGCAACCAGGAGGGACTGTGGGTTTCAAAACCTCCGAACGCGGCGCATCCACGCCATCAGAAAAAGAACACACGTCACTCAAATGCAAGGGAAAACGAGACTGAATGTGTCATTCTGTGACGAGCAGATTTCTCTCGAGCTTCTCGCCTCCCCACCCCCGGCTCTTTGATGCTTCACCCAAGCCTGCACAGTAAGAGCCAAAACCTTTTTGTAGGCTCTGTATACAGGTGCAGTAGCAATCCCGCTCCCAAAAAAACCACCAGGAAGACAAGCAATATAGGGGAAGGGGAAAAAAAGAAAAACCCAGATTTGAAAAGCACATTAATCTGCTTGACAAGCCATGAACCACATCACCACTTTAATTAGAAGCAAAATCTGTGGAAGCAGAGGGAACACGAAGGTGCAAGCATTTATAACAAAAAAGGGACTTGTGATTTAATGACCTCCTCTGCTAGTTTAAAAATTAATGGGGCCAAATCAGATTAAAGCATTTTTAATACAAACCAGTCCGACATTTATCACTGGTGTTAACTGTAAGGTGGCTCCCCCATCATTTCAGCAGAATAAGAAATTCTGCTCCTTTTTCATCTAGGCTGGCTCCAAAATTAATTCTTAAAGCCACCTTGTATTTAAGGTATTTCTGCTGTGGTCCAACATGTACTGCTGACTTTTAGTCTCAAACCCCAGTTGTTTAGGATGACTCTTCTCTATCTTGCTGCTTTAGGTACAGCCTGGGAAGGGAGATTGGGAAACCCTAGCCCACCTTCAGACTGTAATGCCAGAGGAACTAGCCCTCTGCACACCTGCAGGGCAGGGGTTTCTTTCCTCCTCCTCACCCCAACACTTCTTTCTCTGAGGGGCTGGTTTTTTTTGCAATACTTCTTTTTAAGCCAGGCCAATGCAATGCTCTGTTCCACAGAGGAGCACAAGAAGTAATCTGTGGGCGCAAGCGGGAAGCAGCACACTTGGGGCTGGATGGACACGGGTGGACAGATGGATGTCACCCACCTAGCCTCAGGGAGACACCAAAGCCCCTCACACACCACTTCCTTGCATCAAAATCTGCCTTTGATTTAGAGTTTGTGATTCAGCATCACCACCACGGAGAAAGAGAGGAAGCACAGCAAGCGATATCCTGACGGGGAGGAAAAAAACCCTCTTTTTGAATGTGGCATTTCTGCAGTGCTTTGAAGGCCTAGTCAGCCTGGAGCTTTCCACATTAAACCTTCCAGGAAAAAAACCCCAAACCCATCTTGCAAACACCAGTCGATGGCAAGGTGATGGAAGAGCCACAGTTGCAACACGCTGGTGCTCTTACTCCTCTCCTCCTGCCCTGTCACTGTGGTTCAGTTTCAATGAGAAAAAACATGAAAGTAATTATCTGAACATCCCTCATTCTCAGACAAAAATTATACCTTATTCCTTAGAAAAGTAATTGACTAAATTGGGCATACAAAATTCTGGGACAGCAGGTTAAAACACTGAAAAAGTCAGCCAACCGCAAACAAAAGTTTATTTCCTTTGGACAGATATATAAAAACCTCTACAGTCTAAAGGCTGATGTCACAACTTTAAATAACTCTTTCAAACCAAATTACCAAGTCTGTAGAAATGAACCTCATTTATAAACTCAGGTGATTTATTTCTCAAGTGTGTGAGATTTACATTTGCTTCCTTAATGCTGAGGATCAAATTTTCTTGAGGCATGTGAGCTATTTACAGAGAAATATTCTTAATTCAAGGTGCAGCACAACTTGAGTTTTACTTCTTACAGATGCACAGTGCCCATCGAGAAATGAGTAGCACAGAGGAGGCTCTGAGCTACTGAATGGAAACCAGATTAGATCAATCCAACACATTCCTGGGGTGTACAGAGTCACCGGTGAGAAACACAATGAACTCAACCCCAAATCTGGTGTTTTGCACTCTCCCACTGCTATGTCTCAAGCCAGAAAAGAAACTCCTCTGTCGGTCCCAGCTGTGGCACAGGATGGACTCTGCTTCCCAAAGGACAACTGATCTAAACCCACTCACCCCTGGCACACCAGGACACCTCTGTGCAGCTGCCTGTGCTGCACCTGTAAAGCACCAAAATTAAACCTATACAAGTCTATTAAACAGCAGCAAGCAGGTGAGCTACAGAGAAACAGCCCATTACACCACTCCACATAGCAGGTAAACGATCTTATCTCTTCCGCTTGCCTCCCTGGAAAAACATGTAAAGCTGGGAGAGGAGGAAAAGCACAGGGAGAGCAATTTTTGGCAGTGACAACTGTCAGAGGGAGTTTGATTTGAAAAGAAATATTAAAAGCTTTTCCCCACTTGGACCTTAACGGCATGGAGACTGCTTCATGTTATGTATTAAAGCAACATCTATTTTTCAAAACCTAAGAATATAGTATCAGTACATACTGCCTCAGGGTTTACATCAATTTCCTGCTTATTAATTAATTGGCTTGTTAATACAACAATTTGCAGGCCTGTACTGCCTAGTGAGCTCAAGGAGCCTGTGTTCTCCCTGCCAAGATCAATGTGCATTAGTCTAAACTCTCTGATGTAGAGCAGACTCTACTTCTGTCAGAGATAACTGAGAAGCGACATTAACTCGTAGAAACATCTGCTCAATATTGGAGGGATGGACGAAAAACAAGGCATAAAGTTTAACTCCCAAATGCCATCATCTAAAGGGTCAGATGAAACATCACTTCCAAGATCAGGAAAAAAAAACGGGGGGCAGGGGGGGGACAAACCCCACAAAAAGAACACGTACGATAAAACCCTTCCTTTGCCAGCAGTGCTATCAGTGAAATGTAAAAACAAGACATCTACAACATCCTGCAGATCAGACCTAAACCCCCCTATAACTCCTGCATTCTTTGCAGTCTGGACCTCTAGATAACACGAACCTCACATTACCGAAGTGTATCAGTAGAAAAACACTCACCTGGCTGCAAAATGAATACAAATAATCCATCTTTGAGGCACTTCCACAACACACAAGCTTTGTTCCTTGGGTCATGTTAACATTAGCCCAGTTAGGTCTGTCACAGAGCACATACCAATTCCCAAATATTCATGGACAACTTTAAGAGGCATCAGGATGCAGCACATTTATGCATTATTTGCCCCTCTGTTTTATGAGTGTCCTTAGCTCTTATCAAGTCCTCTCTATCAGCTCAAACTAGCCACCCACACTGATAAATAGAACAAAACACCAAACAGCTTTCCAGAAAACAACATGCTTAAACTCCACTTGTTTACAATTGTTGCTTGCAGCTGAGTTGGTTTTCTTTTCCCCATTAATTCATTCATTTACATAAACACCTTCGGAAGAAAAGCTTCCAGTGAGGCTAAAACTTAGGGGTATGGTTTCATGCTTCACTTCAGCTGATCTAAAAGCAGGCTGTTGGTGACAGGGGCACTTCTGCTCTCCACTGAAATATTCCTATATCTGTAGCCAAATGCTGACTGTAACACAGGAAGGAGGGACAAACTGCCAGTGAGGTGGGGAGAAGCAGATCTCAGACTAGCATGTATCAACTGGGATATTGCACCCCAAATCCTACAACACAATCCTTGCACCTCTTCCCTTTGGTTCCCCCATCCATGTACCAACCTAACAAATGAAACTCCTAACAACCCATACAGCACCTCCATGCTGCCTCTGCTTATTTTATCTCCAGCAGCAGGCAAATGTTTTCTACATCAATTCCCCAGAACCAAACTGCCAAAAAGGCGGCAGTGTTTTTCTCTCAAGGCCTTGGCTTTCATAACCCTCAATCGTGCAGGGAAGGCAGCACACAGGAAAATTCAGAGTGGGAGTACGCGGAGCAGGCAGCATTCCTCCACCTGACCCATCCTGCAGGGACATCCTGTTGAACAGAAGAAATTTGGGAGGCTGGAAATTTGGGTTGCAGAACCACATAACTGTTGAGAAAAAGCTGACAAAAAAGAAGCATGTGCACGTATGTCTGAAAGCATCTCTCTACAAATGCTGGTATATACATACAGTTATCTGCTCAGCAGGCTCTCTTTCAGATTATGGGGAAAAACAATAACAGCAGCCTGCTATCAACATTTTCATCAACAGCAGAGCAGGAATTAAAATATCAATTATCTATCCAGATTTTAAACAAACTTCTCCAACTCTGGACATACAAAACACGCAGAGTTCTTTGCCATGAGAATCAAAAATGTAACTCACAATTTTAAAATTAGTCAGTGGTGAATAAACTCCTTCTGTGTGTCAAACTTTAGTTTCCAAAAGGTAATTTTATGGATGAGGCCAAAAATCATTTCTAACATGAATTTCAAAGGATATCCCAGCAAAAATCAATTATGAAGTCAATGCACAGAAGCAGACGTTGGTTTTATGGTATTTCTGTTGCCTTCCTCTATATTAAAACACAGAACATACAAAAAACTGTAGATTGTCCTGGATTTCAACCCCTCTAAGCCAGTGCTTCACCAGACAGTGCAGGGACCAAACACTATTGTTTTACTTTTGCAATACCATAGGACAGGATGCAGCAGCTCTTTCACTGCCTAACTGGAAGAAGGGGTGGGCCAAGCCACCGGCCCTACAACACAAACTTCATGTGATGGTTCCTTGGAAAAGGACAACGAAATGGAGTGACATTGCAGTCCACATAAAAAAAAACCACTTAAATGAGACTCAGCTGTACGAATTGGATACTGACCCCAAAGCCTTTACTGTTCAGCATGGACTTCCTGCACTCAAAGGAATGAAGCTCCAGAGTTTCAGCCCCGGGTTTAAGCCAGTCAGTGAGGGAAGCACCATCCCCATGCCACCTCCTGATCAGAGCCGTTAACACCACCACTTATCAGCCCATAAAAGCCCAGACCTCTAACACAAAAACTGCAGCCTGAATAGGAAGTGGCATTGCAACTAGAGATAAATGCTAAATCCCCAAGTCACAAGAAAGATAGGGAAAAAACCCATGCTGGGCAGCTGCAGCTCCCTGCAAAGTACGTGAGAGAGGGACAGAAGAAAGAAGCCAAATCATTTTGCAGTCAGAAGGAATGTACCTGCAGGTAAATACTAAGATATAAACTGACGCAGGGATTGCTTCAAGGATGTAAAACTATACCAAAAGTGACTTGGGTTTCTAAAGCAAGGATTTAGAAACTAGGCATAAACTGCTTGGCTAAGTAAGAAGGCAAAATAAAAAAAAGTGAAAAATAGGAAACACTGACGACATGTCAAATGGCAGATGTTACCAAATGCTCTGCCAAAATTACTTTTTGCAATCAGCTGGAAACAGAGGGCATGACCTACCCTCTCCAGTACATACATTGCAATTCCGTTCCCCCACACCATCAATCAGAAGGGGGGAAAAAAAAAATCGCTCTAGTTGATTGTTGTGTCTCCAACAGGGAAACCCAGTGGGTTTGTGAAGCGAGCCAAGCTGTCCTTCAAGCACAAAGCAAAGGTTTAATCAAATACAAGGTGTGCCAGCTTACTGGAAGCTGCTCTTCACTGACATTACGCAAACTTTTTAAAACGCACATAGGAAAACACCTCAGAAGATTTAGAGGATTTGTAAGTTGAATGCCTGATGATACCCTGAAGGGAAGGAGGACTTAGAGGTAAGATGTGGGCTTGACCTTACATGGAAGGTATCCTCCAGCAGAACAGAAAGCACCATACTTGAGGGAGAGCAAAGGCAACAGTATCCCCAACATTTTGCCATCAACTGGGATTAGTATCACGAAGAACTCAATTCACTTGTGTACTTGCAACACAGAGAAATACAGGCATGTTAATTCACTCATATCCAACACCACCTCAGCTGCCCTGGGCATGAACCCTTACTAACTTCTTGCTCTTGAGTGAGTTCACCTACCCACACCTCTCCACACCTCACGATGCAGGAGCTGCCAGGAGCAGCTCAGGAGTCTTCCAGTGGAGACCACCACAGCCAAACCATCTGCCTACCTGTGCCCCAGAGGGTATTTATAACCAGAACGCAGCATCTTAATGACATGCTTTACATTTCAAAACATATTTTCTCAACAGAGATGAATTCAAGTGTCAGGTGTTTCAATGCCTTGTCTCCTGCCACAACTGACTTGCAAATGCTCGCTCTACTTATTGAAGAGGCTCAAAAAAAAGCTCTTCTAGAGCTGTCTTTCTATATATCCAAATTCTCTTTGGATAAGGCAAAACCAGCAGTTCTCATTTTAAATCTTAGACAATGTCCCCAAGTTTTCCTTAGGAGAAAAAAGCCTGAGTGAAAGTAGAAATGTGCACAAATCCAGAAGTCACAAAGGGTCACTCTTCAAGCAAACTAAGCAAAGCTGTATTTACAAAGTAACATGGAAACCAGGGATTTTAAGCACTGGAGCAGACTGACCACAAGTATTAATAAAGTTTGTATCGTGCCAATATTCCCCTTATAAAACTTGTATTTTCAGGGCTATGTTCCATGTGAAGCACATCGTTCATGATTTCAGACCTCAGTGCATCTAGCAATGACACACTCAGCTTCAGCGTAGCAAGGAATAAGTATTTCCCAGTTTTAAAAAAATTTAATAATCCTTAATACCTTTTCTGAATGCCCAAATTTTTGCTATTTAACTGCAGTTGCTACAGTATTTTCAGAGCTGAAATTTGACCTCAAAATTAACATTTAAGGATAGCAAAATGTTTACTTTTGAAATGTAACAATTTTCATCGGAGGCTAAACCTGCAGATCAGCTGTTCTGATGCTACACTACTCAGCCAGTAGCAAACTGCTGAAAAGGCAAAACAGTAATTTTAGTCCATCTGGAAAGATGCATGAGAACAAACGAGCAATACTGCAAGAAATAGGAAATCTCTTCTGGTATAGTAAGATGAGATAATCCTTGCTGTTTTCATAATTTTCTTTTTAAATACCTGAAAAGTGGAAACCTTTGCCATGTTCTGACAAAACAACATGCAGGATTTATATTGTCAGATCTATCAAATATTTTTATTTTTAAAGAAGAATTTACTGAGGACACAAAATTTTCCCATCTAACATTTATCTAGCACCACATAGAAGGACATTTCAGAAATACTCAAAATACTTCTCTCCAAGTACTTCTCTTTTCAGTCAGTACACACTTGCACCAGATATTGAAGTCGGGGATCTGGAGCCTATACACAAGGTCATGAACAAGCTGTAAGAGTTCTCTCAAAATGATAAATCTCAGGACTTTTAAAATTAGCCTATGCTTTTTCTGAATAACTTACATATTTTGCAACCTCTTTCAAAGAAAAAAGGAAAAGTTAAAAATTAAGCTCCTGGGAGAAAATTGGAGAAAGATTTGTCAATTATATTGGTTTCAAAGGGAAATGGCAGGAGGTAGCTTCTGCTGAATTCAGAAAAAGTACACAACAGGAAGCATGCATTCAAGTTACAGTATTTAAAACAAACAAACAAAAAAACCACCTAAAAATGCTCTAAAACAAACCACAAACAAAAAGATGGAACCAAGAAACAAAAACAGATCAGGACCCTTAACATAATGATACATACACTACTTATACCAACTCAAGAAATGCCATGAAAAACCCTTTCCATCCAAAACCACACCTGAATTATTCTGTGGTAATAACGATTATTTCTGTGGGAAATAACGATTATTCATGACCCCATGAGCTCCCACCTCTCTACTCATCCTTCCCCTCAGGCACAGCCCCTCTCCCTCAGCTGTGCCCTGTTTCTGAGCGTGGTGGCGCACACATGAACGGAAGAAATATTAATTCACCAAAACCTGGTTTGCATCACAGGGATCTGCAGAGGCGGTATGAGAGAACTCAGAAACCACAAACACTTTTGGATGGGTGGGGCTTTTTTCTGAAATACATGCTGAAGCCTACGCTAAACCTCCTCGTTAATTTAGTGAGAACATGTTTTGGAGTTTCCTTGTAACACAGATTTGTGCATTACACCATTCACACAGTTCTCGCTGTGTATTAGCTCACTGCACAACCCAGGCCGCCTAACTCAGATGCAGAAGTCTGAATTTCCTTTGTGTCCCACTATCAACCACAAAATGTCCAAGGGCTCTACAACATGCTGATGACGTGCAGAACATTCTTTTTTACATGTAATGATGTTGCACTCTTTTCGCTTCTTTTTTTCCCCTTCCACATTTCTGAATATGGGGCATATGAACAGAATACTTGAGAAAAACTCTGCTATTAAATAAAAAATGAAAAATATAAAAATTTAAGGTATCTTCATTAAAGATGCCCCAGGAATTTGAGCTATTTTGCTTCCCAAGAGATAAAAGAAATCTCCACCATTTCAAATTGTAATTTGACAATACTGATCTCTCACAGACATATCCAGAGGATTTATTTCTTTTGAAAGGGCCTTTGCTAAAGGTACCATCTAAACAGTGACTCAGAAGCCCTGAAGTGACTTGGAGACATGTCAGCTTAATCCTGCGACAACGTGAGCGGCTACTCTTGCTCTCAAGGTGCAACAAGTCCTTTCATGATCCCCAGCATGAACGCAAGGAGCTATCTCTGCTGCAGCAGCAGCTGGAAGTAGAGCCAGCTTCAACAGTCCCAGACAAATTCAGTGCACAGTGCCCCTAATTACCACTGTTTTCCTCCAGCTATATCCCCCTTACGGTTTGTTTTTCTGAAATCAAGAAACACAGTGGGAACCAGACTGAAACAAAACCCTGTCCAGCCCTGTTTCTGCACCATACCAAGCTGCTGCAGTGAAGTGCGTACCAGTAATTAGACGGCGACAGTATTTTTGAAGCTGCCACTTACCTGTTTAGATTTGGAGGCAGGAGTTTGCCTGCCTGTGACTGTCTGATGGGTTACCTTTACCACAGGACTCCATCAAGGATGCATAAAAATTTAAAAGTCATGCAGAACGTCTTGCAGAGGCATTTCCAGCTTCAGTGTTCCGCTGCGTCTGCTTTGTCTGTTCAAGTGAAAAATGATCCCTCATCCAAGAAGCTGACAAAACTGTTCTTCTTACTTGTAGCTTTTGCTCTCTTCTTCCATCAAGTTTTACACCTTTTCATAAGCCTTCGGTGTTTTACAAAGACTTGCGCAGGATTCCTCCAAATCAGAAAAGAGGCTCTTTAATAAATACTATTTCAAAATCTAAATGAGCCAAATTTACTTCTGGATAATGGAATTTTTATGTGTATATTTTTAGCGAGACTTCAGTCCTGGGATTAAATTGGAAGTTACGTAGGTAATTACTATCACTGGAGAAAAACACAGGATAATCCACATCTAACAGCTTCCTCTTATAATTGTAAATACTGGCCACTGTGTCATATCAAGAGCCGGCCACACAAGTGGATAACTCAACCATTCCTGTACTCGTGCAGGATGTACGCAAGGTGGTATTAATGAGAGCAAGGGTCTGAAGTAGAGCTCACCAACCAAATAACCTCCTGACCACACAAGTAGAAAATAATTAAAACAACACACCGCTCTCATTTGGTTTTTGGGACCAGATGACGGATGCTCAGGCAGCCAGTGGCTGAGACAGCAGCAATGCTGTGACAGGGCAGGGAAAAGGAAAGGTAGCCTAGTCCAGGCTGGGCATATGCAAATATGGATAGGTTGAAGGAAGCAGTGTCCTCCTGAGCACAAAACCTTGGAGCAGAAGCCTATTTCAGGGCAATCCATTTCACTCAGACATGTCAGGTGGGAGCTGGCTGCCTGTTAAAGCCAAGCCACAATTTCTTATAGTGGGGAGAGAAATGCATGTCCTACTTCTGTGTTGGTGCCTTTAGAGCTGAGTATTTAATGCCATACGGGTAAGTACAACGAAGGGGCTGCGGCTGGTTTCAAGAGAAAAAAAACCTGCTCATTCTGAAAAAACACTTAGAGTAAAAGAGCATCCCCCGAGCAGAGCAGGAGGAGTGGGGTCAGGCTCAGCCTTTGCATTGGGGCTGCATCACCCTTCCGTACCCACTCCTACAGAAGGCTCGTAACATGGGGAGAGGAAATCAAAATGGTAGTGTGACCTTCACAGGCTATAGACAGCTTGAATGCAGTTTAACCCCAGCATTACGGATGAAAGCCTAGGCTCATGAAAGGCAGGCATTAACTAATCTGCTTACCCATACGAAAGAGGGAAAAAAAAGCCACGTACACACCAAAAAGCACACTACGGTTTACGGTAAGCCTGCCAAGAATGTAGCAGCATAATCATAACAGAGTTTATTTCAACACATCATTGCAACCATGCCTAAACGTTGTTCTTTGTACTGGAGCAGGCATGCTGTCAGTTATCCCTCTAACGCCTATCTGGGAGGCGCTGAGGCTCCTGCAGCCACCACGCTCCATCCTGTGCTCCACTGAGCCTGGCCAGTGGCAGCTGCTGCGTCCCCCTCCCAGAGCCTGCCATGCAGTATCAATTAGAGGCTGGAGCCACGTATGACAGAAAGCTGTGGGTGGGGAGGAGGGATTACCAAAACAAAAATTAAAGACCATTTGCTTTTACGCGTCTGCCACTCAGTCAGCTGAAGAAGCAGGAAGAAAACAAGGCATGACAGGAGGAGAGACAATTATTCTTCTTCCCTTCATGAGTATTTTCCTTCCTGTAGCGACCGTGTTCCTTCCCTGTCTTCCGACTCCTTTGCATCCTACATCCCTGACAAGGACACCCAAACTGAAACACAGTTTTTACTGAAAGATTTTGGCATAGAAATATTTCGACTACAGACATGGCATAAACATATTAAATAATGTTTCTTTATCTTTCTCACATAGAAATCCCTCACCCTCAGCCTCTTCAGCCTCTAAATGAATTTGCTTTCGTCTATTCAGCAATGCTTTTTGGCTCAAGTTTAATTAAAATTTCAACCAGCCTATATGAGTGAGATGGTATCTCTCCTTTCAGAGACAGAAGACAATATCCTCTAAGTATTTCATATCCTCATTTCTTAAAATCAGCTCATCAGAAAACCACACTCCTCAGCAACAAGTGTTAGATTATCTTTAGGCACCAGCATCAGCGTACTGAAAGACTGAAGTAATTTTATTGCCTCACTGAGATATTATTGCACATTTCTCTTCTCTGGTACATTTCTCTGCCTTTCTTTTTTCAATGTTACTTCATTACACCAGTTCACCTGTTCAAAGGATTCCTTAACACAAGGAATTCCTAAGCACAAGGTTCACAAACTAATACTGTATCTCTAGATCTCACAAAGACTGAAAAACTGAAAATATTCTGGGCTCTGCTCTGTGTGTGTGTGTTGTTTTTTCCACGTTTTTGTTCAGCCACAGAGCTGACATCTTCCAAACTTCCCTCTATAACCACAAGATCTGGTAATACTGATTTCAAAATGAAATCTGATTTTCCCATGCAAGTGAATAGTTTTGGGATCCAGAAGATTCTTAAAACGTCCACACAAATACCATGCAAATAGTTGAAACGGTATTCCTACTCAGTGATTTTGCTTCTTTCCTCAACTTGGCCCAGAAAAACTTTGTTGGGGTGTACCAAGGTGCAAGGGTGGGTGCCACATCTGAGGAATTCTCTTAGCTAAACCCTAACTTCTTTGCTACCCTCTCCTGCCCTCAAAAAACCTCAACAAATAAAATTATTTGTAGACATACTAATGAAATTCACTGTTTACTATTACATAAAGTATTTGCATATTTAAGTATTATTTTTAAATAAGACCATTTCCTCATTTGACAAGGTAAGTTAATTATATTGCATAGCAGAAACTGCATGATAGGTTGCAGGGTTAAAGCTGCTCCATCAATAGTTCATTATCGAATATACCATTTTCTCATTTCTACTGTTTATTCTAGAGACCTTCAAGTTAATGGATTACACCACTACTAAAACTGAACAAATACATTTGCCAAAGATGACAGTGGCTCATTCATCTGACCAGGATCCCTCATCAGGACACTGTCTGGTGCTATGGGAACTCCTACAGACACTTCAAGGGAATATTCTCCACACAAATTCACCAATAAGATTACAGACCTAAGTAATTTTCTTTTGATTCATAAACTTAGTGGAAATTCATCACAAGGTATAAGAAAAAAGCCTTACATTTGTATATTTGCATACAGGCGTGGAGGCACTGCTTTTAATGCATTCATTTTTTAATCAGCATTGAAGCAGTCTTCTTTTCCTTAACATGGCGCAGTAAAAACTAAGCTGAATTCCAGGTGGTTGCTACTGTAAGCCTAATCTTAAAATGGACAGGCCTCCCACTTATGCAAGTCTTGTTCTTTTACCACCATCATCACAACTTTCTGAAAGGTATTCATATTTATCTTAAGGCAGAGCAATACAGTCAAACCGCTGTTTTCCTCAGAGGCCCCACAGTCATTTGTCTACTTTTCCTACCCCTCCCTCCAAAGTTCTAGACTGCATCCCGTGGCTGCTGTCAGGACATAGACCTGCAGGATGGAGATGTTCACAATCACCATCTGCTGCTGCTTCTAAGAAAGATCTCATACAGGAAGCTCATGCCATTGACCTCATTTGATCCAGGCTAAAAGTAATAATGGAGCTCCTGTGGCTAATTGCCAAGACAGAAACACTCTAAAGGACTTATTTCCGACATCCTCCTCTCCTCTGATGAAGATCTAAACCAGCAGCTCAAGACAGGCTTCTGATTAGATCAAAGTAGGAAACATTTCATGTTATTAGCCACATAGTTTCATCGTGTTTATGAACCACACCATAATGGACCCCAGACAAGTTAAAACACAGTAGCAAAACCCATGATTATTATTACAAGTAATTATATTCACATCCAATACGTATCTTTCTAGTAAGTGCTTGAAAATATTTTCTGTCCCCAGCTTCACTGGAATTTAGTGCAGGCTAGCATCAGGTCTTCTAGTTTACAACCTCTCTGATACTTGCAAAGATTGCTTCTGTAAATAACCAGGAATGTTTAAGAAACCAGTTTACTATATTTGCTGTAAAGACATGATATTATCTCAACAGGAAGAGATGGTTTTTCATAAACTAATTCCTCCATATCCAGTTGTCTAAATAATGCAGGAAATCTCTTGTATATAAAAAACATCCAAACAACTAATTGTCCAACTATCAGCGTTGACATCATGCTGTATAAGGCAAGATACAGCAATTCTAATTTACAAGAATTAAAAGCATCTTTGACCAATCACAGCACTGCATTTTGACAAGCCACTTGTCCCCAGCTGAAGCTGGTGCAAGCAAAATTGGCTGCCTTTGCTCCTCACAGAAGGCACAGGCTGTGGTTTCAAACTCCCGTGACATAAGGCAAGGTAACCATTTGGGTCCTTATGTTTATTAATAGTGCTGTACTCTAGTAAGGAGTGGGACAGGAGGCTGAAGAAGCAAGGACTGGTCCACAAGAGTGGGGAAGCCACAGCTTCTACACAGGGCAAGGCTGTGTGTATGGGTGACATTAAAAAGCCACTTCTGCATCCCCAGTGCACAGCAGGCAGCGGCACACTGAGACAGGGTGCTCTTTGCTCACCACTAAGTTTCTTCACCAAAAGCCAGAGATGCCTCTCTCTCTCAGGCTTCAGTCAATTTACATCCTTGAAATACTGCCTCCATCTAAATCCTATTAAAAAAATAAAATAGGGAAATTGAAAGTATTTCTTTAAAAAAGAATCCTATGCATGTATTACATTTTGTTATCATTTTTTTATATATATATATATATGGAAATACATATACACAGAGTTCCCTTCTTCAGCTATGCAAGGTCTTTATGTGCAAGTTACTTTCTTCTCTGCACAACATACGGGCAATCTCCCAATATTAACTTTTCATCCAGCCTCTCCAGTCGTGCAGGAGCTTTCATCTCTTTTTTTCTTCCAAGCAACAGCCTGATGTTACACCTAATGAGAGCCAGTAGCCAGCCTGAGCAGGCAGCGAGCAACAACGGGCTGCCATAAAACATCTGAACAGACCAGAAACAAACACGCTCTCTAATTCTCCAGCGGCAACAAGACCCTAAAGGGAAGCCTTGTCTGAGCTGCTTCCTTACACCTCCTTAATAACACCAGCCCTAAGCCAAGTAACAGCAGTGGAAAACAGGATGGAAGGTGGGTGATTTCTTGCCACTTGCTTCCAACATCCTTTGGTCAAAGCAAAGGCATCTCTGCGGCCCTTCACAAGATCAAAAGGCAGCAGCTCTATTTACAACATCCTGAGCAATTTAGGCATCCCACTCAGCATTGTTTCCTACCTCCCGCCCAGTTCCCTTTTGAATTGGATGGTTTCTAAATGAAACCCCTACCCTTTATGAGTTTATAGCCATGGTGAGCCAAGGAGTCCCATACAGACAATTTTAAAAGAAATTAAGAAAAATTTCTCCATTTAATCTTGCTGCACACGAAATGGCAGTGCACGAAAAGGAAAAAAAAAAATTGCCTGGCATTTTTTAATTACTGACTTGAAGGATTTATGCTGTCATGCATTTTATGGTCTATCTCCACTTCCCAGTGACGTGTCTGGTTCTTGTGAGTGCCCAGCTTCTAAAGTAGTTCTCTTTAAGGGAAGAGGCATTTATGGGTAAGGAAAAAACCCTTTAAAAATTAAGTGTTGGGTAAACGCACAGGATGTTGCAAGCATCTGCTTTATTTGCACCTTCTTTCTCCCTCCCCTTTTTTTGTGGTTCTTTTTTGTTTTCTTTTTTCACAACCTGTATTTAAAAATTTAGGGCCACTATTATGCCTGTCACTGTTAAGGGACAGGACCCATAAGGGAAGGAAGGAGGATACGCACATGCTAAGTAGTCCCCTGGAAGAAACGCTGAAGAGAAATTTCCCGAAATACAGCATGCAGGTGTTAACAACCCATGTGCACACCACCCTCCTCTGCCAGCAAAAGCAGGGGATCCCAAGACCGAGGGCACAAACCTGTGCCCAAAGGCAGGGCCAGTCCAAAAGGCTGGGGCATGGCACCAAAGGCACCAACCCCCTCCCAGCCCATGATCCCCCCTGTGCCACAGCTATTGAACATATGTAAGAGTTGGATGCTCATCTGTTGCCTTTTAACCAGAATACATCAGGCAGAAGGACTAAGGAACATACCATGGTCTTCCAGAATCACATTTTCCCCATCCTCAGTCACATCTGCTGTAAGCATTGGACACTTTAAAAAAGACAATCTTCACTGGACACTTTTTAAAAGACAATCTTACTTTTTGAATGTGTCATTTGTTTTTCTCATCCCCTTTTCTACCTTAATTAGCAGTTTTATGTGCTTCATATATTGTCAAGTAAGATGTCTGCATGTATAAAAGCAAAGAGAATTAAAAATCACGAAGTATTTTAATTTACATAAGAAAAAGTTATGATTACAGTGTCTTACAAAATTTCTAATTTCATCAACTTAATATATGTCATTCTTCAATGCAGAGAGCACTCACAGTATGAAGAGTTCTTAAATCAAAAACACACTGTTGGGGAACAATCTTCCTTTTAATGATGCTCAATAACAGGGATTAAAATATTTTATGAGTCACAGTTTCCATTAAAAAAATGCAAAACTAAAAAAGGACAATGGTGATGAATTTGTTGGAAGTGTGGGACTTGTTCATTAAACACACCAAAAAAATGTGCTGGGGAAGAACGGAGCAGGCCATCTGAAAACTTATATACTGCATTGTACTTTAAAGCCCTAACTACTTTTCCCTTAATTGGCTTCTGCAGATCCTAAGGAATCTGAAAACCCACCAGCTCCACAGCACAAGCAGCCGCTGTCCCGGCTGCTCCAGACAGGGGATGAAAGAGCCCTTCAATCTACAGATCTATTTATATTCCTTCACATGGCGACTATAAAAACGTTTCCTTTCAGGCTGAGGTTTCTCAGCATTAAAGTTAGTAACTGTCTGAACGTGAAAAACCCTATGTACACAGATTTTTAAAACAGGGGTGATGCCTTTGTGTTTGGGTAAATTTGGTTTGAAGCAGCAATGACACGTTCTCGCACATCTACAAACTTCCTCTGTAGTGCCTTTGCAAAAAGAAAATGGGACCCAGACCGAACTGAAATAATGCATTAAGTAAGTGATGCCACTGATTCTGAACAATAATAATTTCTGACGAAATGTGCTCTGTCCCAGTCACCTTTGTATTCCCCTCACCTCCATCTCCCCACCAAGGCAGCCAGCCCAGCATGATGCGCCAAACCATTCCCAAAGGGCAGAGAGGGGCACCGGGTGCTGGTGTTTCTCATCCGAGCCTGCCCTGGCTTCCCTGGCCAGCCTCACACAGAACGGCTCTGTGCTTCCACTTCCTCCTATGTAAACACCAATAATTATATTTCCATACCTCACAGCATGTAGAAAGGAATGACAGCTCATACCTTTCCATTTAAAAAGTCTCCCACTCTGCCATGCAAGCTGCTCCAGAAACAGACTTGTGGTGAAAACAAATTGCTTAAAAATTAAAAGGCATACAATAGAAATTTGGAGCCGATTGCTAAAAATCCAGCTCTACCATGGGAAAAGAAAGCACTGCTTTTAAAGTCAGCAGAGAAAGAAGCACTGTGTCTGCCTAACGTGCATGGTCATCGTCTTCTTTTCAATTTGCTTTAACAATGTATTCTTTCCATTCGTTCAAGAAAACAAGCCTAAAAGGCTGACTATTGAGGATCAGCATTTTAAATTTAAAATAAAAAGTTTTAAGATTGAGCCTAAGCCAACTCCAGCTCTCAAACCCACACACTTTTTCCTCAAATCCACCTGCACCAGCAAGGGCCAAAGCTTCCTAAAAGCAAATGAAAGCACAGCTCTGTCTTGGGAAGATCACGACAACGTCTTGGTATGAGAATTGCTACTTTTTTTTTTTTTTCTAATTCACAGTGCAAAGAAACCAGTGTGAAAAGGTCCACACAGGTCACAATGACAATACTGCATGACAGTGCTCCTGCTCTGCCTGCCACCACCCCCACGGCCACTCCACACCATGCCCTGCATCCACCTTGTGTGTGTCACCCACAACTTGTAAATGACACTAGAACTGCAGAGCAGTCTTGCCCAGGGCAGTTACTGCCACCCCTTCACCAGACCTGCATGGGGAGCAAATGTCAGAGCTGGGGGTGTAAGTTGCTATTATGGCCAGAGATGTAGTTTTCCCAGAAGTATTTTCCAGCTTGAGTGGTAGAAATAAGAGTGGCCAAAGCATCTGCTCCAAAGCTCTGGAGTTCAGTACCAAGCTTAGCTACATCAGTGCTGCCCCCGGCTACAACAGTGGAAAGCCCACTAAGTACTACAACAGTACTGGCCTCTAAGGATAAGTGCCAAGACACAGAAGTGTAAGAGCAGGGGTATTTGTTTCTGAATTGTTGCAAAACATGGATGTTTCCATTGCAAAGGGATTTTAAAAAGAACATGTATCCAGCTGGCACAACTCGAAATGAGAGGAGAAAAAAGGGGGAAAAGTCCGTCCTTATCCTGTTATTCATACCAGGTGTAAAGTCCATACAGTTTCTCCTAATGGCAAAAGATGGTTTCCCCATTAGCAGTACAGAAGTTAACAGAAATTCAAAATCATACAAGAACTGATACAGATACGTGCACAGAATCAAATCCTCTGTAATCACACTAGAGCCTCCCTTTGCAACAAGCATTAGCAAAAGAAATCAGGACTCAGAGGACAGAACTTAAAACTTTTTCCACCCCTCCCATAGTTGCTTCCCTGCTCTTGCATATCCTACCCACTGCTGGGGGAATGTCTTTAACGGGAGCAGCTAGTAATGGGTCATAACAACCCAGCCAGGTGCTTTCATTCCAACCAGAAACATAAATTATTACGGGGTTTTAAATACATACCCCATTCCAAGAGCTCTTTTATTAGTTATGCACCATTTTAAAGCAAATTCTGTGGAAAGTAACTTAAAGGACATTGCAATTGAGAGCTGTGCTGGCCCAATAAAGCACATCAATCTCTTGCATTCAGTGAATAAACGGCAGGTAACAGCTGTTATGCCGCACAAAACTCTTTTCTGACCTAGACTGAACATGCATTTGATCAAATTGTCTCCAATAATGCCAGGAGCGCTGCCAACCAGAAGATTAAATATTCTGATTTCATATAAAAAAAAAAAAAGAACCCCCAAGATGCGATAAATATTTTTAGCTCCAAAATAGAGGAAAGAACATTCTGTTATTCCCGTTCTTTAAAGTTACATTAAAAAAAATTTGACATCTGTCCTAATATCCAGATTATGTAAATCCTGTTTTGCAAAGACATAGCACTTGCCCAGAAGTGAAGAAATAAAAATGGAAGAAATGTTCTGGGTCAGTTTGAACTTCCACGTTATCTATAGGGACATATTAAAGAAGCCAGTTTTGCATTTTGTCCTGAAGCAACAGAAAAACCTCTTTCTCCCAACAGGTTCTTCTAATGACAGAGATGGCCAGACAGAAAGAAATCCACTTTACCAGAGCCCTGGCGTGCATCAAAAGCAGTCTGAAAAGCAGGTTTTGTCAGAACTTGTAAATCGATGGAAAGGTTCGCTGACTCACACCGACTGATGCCAAAATGCCTTCCCTCTAAATCTGCCTTTAAGGTAGCATGCATAGATAAAGAAAATTGGCAGCATCTCCAGAAAAATTAAATTATGCCCTTCGTTTCTTTGCAACACAGAAAGAAACCTTGTCAAGAAAATCTGGAGGGTGGATTTGTGTTTAAGTACACACAAAATGTGAGGTCTCGTTCTCCCGAAAAGGCTCCTGGTGATTACAGAGCGCGGAACAGCAGCCTATCCTGTGGGACTAAAGCTGCAGGAACTAGGAGAGAGGAGTTTAATCTACAGCTGCGTGCTTCTTTTTCCCCCTCCACTGGTGACTGATGAAGGCGTAGGAGTATGAATGCCTTCACTGAAGGCTCCACATCCCTCCCACTATTGTAAAATGTTTGAGAGGTTTCAATACACATTTAAGTTCCTACCACAGTTTTCTGAAGCAAAACTAATGAAGAATCTGTTTTGGCTTGATGTTTTGGGGACTATTTTTTGTTGTTGTTCATTAGCTTTTTTTTTCCCGTAGGAAAAAATAAAGGAAAAAGCCAAATACGACTCACTTAACACCAGATACAAGGGAGAATGCGGAGAATGGTGTGCAGAAGATCAAAACAAAATCTTCCTACATAAGGTATAAGGGACAAGTTTAATAGCCTATGAATGAAGACCACAAGGTTCACCCCTTCTGAGCTCTTCAGAGCATTTTTAAAATAAAAGCATTCCTGGACTTCAAAGGAAAATCTTTGAAAATTCACAAGCAACAGGGGACAACCACAGAGGAGAATTATGAGTACAGACAGAACTGGTGTTACAGATAAATTCTCTTATCAGGCAATGGGACAGGTATCTTAAAAGCAAGAAATAAAAACAGAATGGCAAATTACTAATGCTCAGTACACTCTGAATCTCCCTGCTAATTCTGATAGTAACACGGGGAAGATTCATATAAATGTCTCCAGCCATTCTGCAGGAAAGATGAATCAATCAGCCAGGCTGACGAATGCCTGAAAACTGGCAGCAGAAAATTTCAGCTTCTAAGGTATTAAGCAATGATGTGATTCACTGCCTGCTGAAACCTCCATCGAGACAAAGTGTAATACCTCCTGGACCGGAGCCTGGGAAAGGTAGAACCGTGCATGTGCTCCCTTCCCAACCTCCGCTCCCAAGCTCTACCTGAGGTGCTCTACAGAGAGAATGAGGCACACATAGTCTTTCCAGGAACAGCATCTCCAACACTGCATTTGCCCAACACTCAATGAACAAGCACCTGGAAGACACGGCTGGGAATTAAGGGGAATGGCCTTAGGAGGTTAATGGCAAAGGGCAGAGGGTTAATTGCAACCTCCTGGAAGGCAGAAGAAAACTGAGAGCAAAATGCAGCGCAAGACTCAATGTCCTCTGAAGATCCACAGTATTTTTCCCTGTTTCTCTGCTGACACACACTTCTTTCACACACACCCTTCCCCTCTTTCTAAACCAAGCAGTGGTAACACCTGCTGGTGAGAAGAAGGACTGGACAGGCCACTGGGGTGCTACAGGAGACAGGACTGACTGGCCACAGGGCAGCAGGCCTGTCACAGGATGTTTTGCCAGCCTGCCACATCAAATACCCTTGGAAAAGCCGCATGCTTGGCTCCTCAGATAGCTGCCATACAGGCCCCCAGTTACTTCCCACGTACTTCTGCACATGTGAAATGATGGGAGCCAATCTTAAATTGGAGAACTGGAAGTGACAGAGCATCAGCGCAACCCAAAAGCACAGTGCCCCTCCAAAAGCACCCTGACAGTCTTTTCTACAGATGCTTTTTGGTAAAATGATGACACCGTGCTATGTGATGGCTGGTCTACATAGAAAAACAATCAAAAGGAGAGGATGAATTTGAATTAAAGGAAGTCTCTTTTGACCAGTTCAGCAGGATTGTCCAAGTCGTACACCAACAAGACAATATAAACTCTTAACACACCTAATATACCAGAGTAATGATCCTAACTAAGAAAAAGGCACATGCTGTGCTGAACAAGAGTTACTTTGTCTGTTCTCCTCCACGTTAAGCCACCCAGTTTTGCACATTCTTAACACGATTATCTAGTAACAGTCCCTGCCTATATGTTTGGCTACTAATTTTACATATAGCACTGCAGAACAGAGAGGTACTGAGGGGGGGGGAAAAAGGTATAAATGTGTGAAGCTAAATTATACATATTTAAGCAATCACATGCCTACCTGAAAATCTTTCACTGCATTCAAATTCACATTTTGTAGGAAAGACCTGGCGATATTTGGTCTCCTTGAATAAATATTTATTAATCTCAATATAAAAGATCAGACACCAAATTTATATGAGTTGAGCACAGTTCGGGCAGAAGCCAATAATAGCTGCTTTCAGAATTTGCAGCGTTGGAGTTTGCCAAATGGAAGTGACAAGTCTGGACCACTAAGAAAAATGAAGCCATTTGGTAAGTTATACGCTGCGTAATAAACAGTCTGTCAGTTTGCTTCTAATCCCCCCTCTTCCATAAGGGTGTTTTTTTCTTTTTTTCTTTTTTTCCTTTTTCCTGATGCACTCTGCAGAGCACATACGTATTATAAATTAAACAGAAGCTACTTTGGCTCTGTGGACCACACACCGTGGACAACTTAGACAGGTCATTGTTACCTAAACAGAATTTGGTTTTTTGTTTGCATTGTACATTTTCTTTCTGTTTTGACAGCAGGTTTTAAAAAGAGGATGTTACCCTCCTTAGAGCTTTGAATCATTTACGAAGAAAAGAGAAAAAGAAGAAGTTCTGTGACAATAGCACAAAAGTAAACCCTTGCAATTTTTCGTTTCTTCCCATGACATCTGTGGGTAGTCCTGTTCATAACGCCTTTGTTCCGGGCTGATTTACCGCAGTTTGAGACAAGACACCATTCAGAGTCTATTCCAGGAACCATGGAGGAAGTAGAAGGAGGATGCATCTAATTTGTTAGCTACTGTGACATCGCCACTTATGATTAATACAAGGCATTGAGTGAACAGAAAGTATTTCCTCCGAGCATCCTCCATCTCAGCCCCTTTCTGTGCACGCTGAACAGGGTGGGGATAGCAAGATTGCCATGACAGGTCTGCTACTTGCAACATGGCTTGTCAACTGTGCAAGGAAGGAAAACACCTTGTATTTCAAAAGCCAGCACACCCAGCCAGCTGGCTCTGCCCAGAAGAGGACTACTGGGGTAAGTGCGGCAGCCAAGAGGGACTGCTGAAAGAGAAGGTCCTGCACAAAAAACCCAGGAACAAGGAGCAGGTCCAGGAAAGTTCTTGCCTTGTTTGCACACGACTCCCTGCAAGTTGCTGTGCATGCAGGAGTCCCTATTTACAGAAACATGGTCACACTCCTTCTTGCCTGCCAGCATTTGTAGGACAAGGACTTAAATATCTGCAAAATCCTTGAAGATCTTTTCATGGCAGACACTGCACAAGTATTGAACACTTTGAAGGGAGAAGCTGGCAGAAACCATTCAGTTCAAAATGCTAAACCAAACAAGAGCTCCACAGCTAATCCTTACCCCTACTGAGTCCTCCCTCTGGCAAGCTATGAGACCTTATTTTGGTGATGGGGAAACCACTCAGCTCGCCAAGCCCACCCACCCCACCAAACCTACACGTGTGGATGTGCTGGAAGCATCACTCTTAGGTGGCATATAAACCACAGAAGTTTCGTTTGCAGCACACACACAGGCACCAGAATAAGTTCCCATCCACTCAGAGATCTCTTAGGGTACCAGCCAGCCAAAGGAAAGTCATGCTGCCAGAATAACTGTGTCCCACTTTTTTGGCAGCTCCCTTGCCCCAGAGTATCGCATGTAAACGGCTATGAGCAGGCTGCCAGCCAGGTAGTTTGCTGTGGTGGTGGGAGCCTGTTCCTGGCACCCACCGTTCCCATACACTACAATCACAACCAAAAAGCCCTCCAAGAAAGATGGTAACAAGTGAACTGCTGTCCCTATACACCTCATCTGGGAAAGTCCACTCCTGCTGGGCCCTCAACACCAAAGTGCAGGCACCACAACCCACACACTTAAGCTCACCTGAATTATTCTGCCATTTCCCTCTACTGTTGCCATCCCTCCCAAATAAACAATGTCCCTGCTACAAATACCGACCTCAGGCTGCCCAGCTGATGGGTCTGCCTCCCATAAAATGGGCACCAGAGCACTTACGGTGGGCTTATACTGGGACTCAAAGGCAACACAACCTTTGTAAAGTAACAAAAAACCCCCAAAATTGCAGAATAAAGTTTTTAGAAGTTCCTCAACATCATGTGAATGGAGTAAAACTTTCTTCTGCTATTAACTTTTCCTGTTTTTCTCTTTTTATGCAGTTACTGCTTGCAAGAGCTTATCAAGAAAATAAGCCTGCTCACATTGGCAAAATCCCAGCTCACTCATTTTCTTAAGTAGCGTGTTATCAAAACGTACCGACACAAGCTGTACTTTCTGGATACAAAGGAAGCCCTTATAACAACTACAGTAACACCACATTTGCAACTGGTTAGGTCAGTCCTGCAGCCTTCCCTTAGACTCTTCCCTAGCCTGCACTTAGGTCAACGAATTCTTGACATGGAAAGGCTGTCAAAGACTCAACAGCACCTTTCTCAGGCTTGTGACTGATCAGCTCAGTGGATGACCCTCTCTACTCCTATTTGCTGTCACTGAACATAACCCTCGTCAAAATATCCTTTAGGAAACAACACAAAATGTTCTATTTTTTACAGGGTGAACATACTTTAGTCTTCAGACTTTGGCATTATTTCCACAATATAAACCACTTCAGTTTTGATGGGAAATATCTAACTATCAATTCTAGAATAAATTACATTCAGTACTACATCAGGTCATTATTATTCTCTACTATATACTTCTCACGTTTGTAATATCTACAGAGCAATGACTGCTTTGGGACAGATTTCACCTTCACACCTCTGGCTCATCCAGGATGTTGGGTTTGATGCCCAGTCCCTGAAGCTGCAACACAGCCATGGCTCATAGAAAAGAGCCTGGAAAGGAAGACTGGGTAAAATCACATTTGCGTGCACAGCCGTGCATCAGTGTCAAAGCGAGGCAGATCTTTCACTGCTTTCCCTGGAAGCGTTCCCTGCTTCCAGTCAGCCCATGCGCCCACTGCTTCTCAGAAGGGCTCTGCTGCCTTTACAGTGAAAGGCCAAGGGATGACTCCTGGCAACCAGACAGACTATGTTTGTCCCAGGGTGTGGTTAGCCAACGTGATTGAGCAAGCTCCTGCCCTTGCCGGCCAGTCCAACACCTTCCTCTCCATCCCTGCTCCTCCCTCATCGCTTTTTTTCGATTGGGTGTCTAACAAATCAGCAAATTGATCATGTTTGCTGTGCAAACAGATGAAGGGCTGAGGTGATACAAAGGGCAGAGCAGAAGCCAGCAACTGGAAGCTGATGAGGAAGGAGGAGGGAGCACGACTCACCTTTTTAGGCAGAAGCAAGCTACCAGTCTGGTTCAGACACAACATTTAACTTCAAAAACAATTTCCAATTACTAACCTTTTGGAGTGAATAATACAGCATGCACCCCAGAATAATGAACTGTTTTATGCACATGTGTTATTTCCTGATCTAAGCGACAGCAGCCACAAATTCACAACAAATTCACAATGTTCATGAGCACCTACTCCAGAAGTGCCTGCCATGCAGGGTAGGCACCACAGGACTCTTTTACAACAAAGCCAGAAAACCAGTGCCCCACAAAGATTGTCAGAGGTTTTTTGGTGCTGCCTTGGCATTCAAGGAAGGACTGTGTTCAGAATTCCTTTTTTCCTGCACATTGCAACACCAAAGCATTTCCTGGCAAGTGAGCCACAGGGACAGGCTGTATCACTCTGAGGCTGAGATATGGTTGAAGGCATGGGGGATCAGCACACCCTGCTAGACCAACACACCGAGAGTGTGAATATCCCCCATCAAATGTTTACAAATAGTGCCTGTCGTAGCCACCTTCTTAATACACACACAATCACAACCTGCAGCAGAACAACCTTTGGCTGAAGCTCTTCTTCTCCCCTCACCGATGACGCACCACAGCCTTTCCTCCCGCCACCCTCCTTCCCCTGGGGCTGCACCGCAGCCCAGCCTCTCTGACTCAACCGGCCCCCTCTTTTACACAGCTGGCACCATCGACAATTTCCGAGGCATTAGCATTTTCCTAAAATAGTCTCAATCTTACCTAAAATGACCGGCATTTCAACCATGCCTTTTGTTTTCAATCCCCCTGACCATGACATCTGAATAGAATGAAGTCCACTTGAAGTTTAATAGGGGGGGAACAGAACGGGAGAACTGAGCTGGGGTTGCTGGATGGGAAGAGTGAGGTTCTTCCCTGGCTGCACAGCCTTTGCTCCCAAAGCTCTTCTGCTCCTCTGGCTGCAGCAATGACATCTTTCCTCCATCCCTGCCAGCTCTCCCAGCCTCTGGGCACGAGGCACAGACACTGGAACACAGCGACAACTGCTGAGCTTTGCCTGCCTTTCTGCTCACAGGCCCACCAGTTCAGGAACACTCGAGCTCACTTCCTTGTTAAAAAGACAGAATCAGCAAAGTATTTCAAATAGTCCTAATCCTCTTCTGGTAAGGAACTGGAAGACAAGTTTTCAGAGCAGGATGACAGAAACAAAGCTAATGTGCATGCCCTGTTTCCCTAAGAAATTAGGCACGTCCATCCTCAGCATGGACTGCTGGACACCTAAATTGGAGGTGGGGGGTGTTTATTGTACTACACATGTTTACTGTACTAACAGCATGCAAAAAATAAGGTTCAAGGGGAGCCTTTGTCATATCCAAAACTAAACAAACTTTAATGTTTAAACTCACTCCAGATCACCAACAAACAAAGCCCTAAGTAGCAACTCCGCGGCTCTGCTGATCCCTGCCAAGAAAGTTCATCTATTTGGATGGAGTAAGTGCTCGATTCCAATGGAAAAAAAAAATTAAAAAAGGAGAGAAACACAGTCACATTTGGGAGCACAAGAGGTGGAAATTAATGCAAAATAAAAAAGACCAAACCAGGCTGCAAGTTATAAACACCAAATATTGAAATTCCAAAGCTGACCTGCAAATTTCACGGTTAATACGATGCAGATCCCTTTTCTGCAGCTGGGTTAAAAGTGCACAGCCCTCTCCTAGGCAAACCTCCAAGGAATTTTAAAGCTTGAATGAAAATACTAATTACAATGTACTAAAAACAGAGCGAGGAAGTGTGCGAGATGACTTTCGAGCACTGTAAGGAAGAGAGGAAGAGACAGTTCGGTCACTGTTGAAGCCAGAGACACGCAGCAAAAGTGGCCCTGCAACAACATTAACTCCTTCCTAATGAGACCTGGCAACTCATAAAGGATTCAAGTGCTTGCAAAGCTTTGTGTCGTACACGTTATGATGAAGCTGCAGCACTTACACAGTTAAGAAGGGAATGCTTAAAAAGAGTGGCTCTCCATCCTCAGTATTTGGCATGACCAGCATAGCCATCCTTTTTCGTAATTACAGGAAGACTGTATCTTAGCAGCTGGTTTTGCAGGGGGGGGGAAAGCAGATATTTATCCCTCACAAGGTTAACTAGAAGTGTAAACTGAATTCCATGTTAAATTATCCCCTGTATGCCAAAGCCACAACATCTAGTACTCGTTATTACTCTTTCAAAAGAAACAGTCCAGAGTTTACACACATGTATGTTCTGAGGAGAATATTTTATAAACCCCACAAAAACATTTACACAAAATAACTCAATTTAGGCCAGCAGAGCAAATCTCTCACATACAAAATGTCAGCCAATTAAGCTTTTAGCAGAGCACCAGGGAGACCGATTTTAGAAAGCTAAGCAGGTTTCTCAGTCTAGGAATGCCTGAAATCTGTTTATTCTCAGTCAACAATGACTTTCTGCCTTCTGCCAATTACTAAAGTAGTGGGGGGAAAATGGATTTACTCTCTGCTTTTACAGATCAGTTGGCTTAACAAAATCTAAACTCATACACAGGCACCTCACAACCACTCTCATTAATGCAAGCAGGCGACAACAAAAAATTTGCTTTACTTTCCCCCTTGTCCTCAATCTGCTTATCCTTTCTTACCAACAACTGGAAATGGCTAGTGCTCCCATGGCATTCTTCCCCCTCCCGCCCCTCAGGCTGCAGGATGTAGCAGGGATTTCAGGAAGAGCTGGCATGCAAGGACACAGCCATGGCCTGTCCACCAAGTCCAGTGAGCACCCTCAAACTGAGGGACCTGATGAGCCATACCACAAACATCCGGCTTGTAAAAAGCCCTAAGATGAAGCTCCCCTCGAGGCCAAATGGTGAGGTTCACTCCTCTGCTTGCTCTTACCCTTCTCCTCCCTTTACTTCCCATTCCACTGAGCCCCAGAGTCATGCCAGGCATCCCACCTCTGTTTCTCCACTGGCTCTGGTCTCACCAGACATCTCTGTGGACCAGAGCAACTGATTAATCTGACCCACACCACCCATTTTCACAGCCGCAAAATACATCAAATCATCACATCTTTCCCAACAGCAGCCAAACTCTCCCTCTCACCTGTGCACCCTCCCCGGCTCCTGCCCTCAGCCACTTCAGCACATTAATGCATCAGAAAACCTGCTGGTCCCACACAGCCCTTCAATGGAGCCAAAACCACCAAATACTGCTCTTGGGGCTGGGATAGTTCACTTACTGATGAACTCAGAGCAGCACTTTGCAGGCATCTTGTACTCATTAAAATTATATTCTTCTTGTCTGTGTTTCATTCCAGACTCAAGAAAAGGTTTGAACATAACCTTATCTTGGAATAAGTCCCAAATAAATTTCCATTTCCCAAAAGACAGGTTTTCTCCAAGGCAAGTAGTGGAAATTTGCAACAGTTTATTAAAAAGAAGCAGCTTTACCTCTGGCCAATATCATGTATTATCTGGATGTCATCAGAGGTCCTGGAAAGTAGCTTATTCCTAAAAGCCTGGAGGCTCTACAGTACATATGATGCTTACCAAATATTCCAGAACACAGTATCTTATTTAACTTTCACTCAATAACATAAGCTTTCAGAATTAAATAAAAAACAAACCCCAAACTTAACATATTTAATCTTTTCATCGTAACACATTCAGAATACCCAAGCGCTAAAAAGCAGACAAAGAGATGCGCACATACCTTACCTTTGCAAAACACTGCAGGGATGATGCTTGACCAGCTACAACTGTGCCTTGTGTTTGTTTTTCCACCTTCAGTTACTATGGGTATCCTTTCCTAGGAGCATTTTTTTGACTGTCAGCATCCCCCAAGACTACCTACACCCACAGGAGAAAAGCACTGAGCACAAAAGTTAGCTAGCAACCACCAGCAAAACGTGGCAAACTCTGACTGTTATTGCCCCCAGCCAAGTACCGGCAGAGGAGAAAATGAAAGTTTCTCTGCATGTTCTCCACATGTAACACAGAGCACTATCATGCCACTGCAACACTGCTGATGAAGTAATAACAAAAATGCCCCAGCTGGTGAGGGTCCACATTACTAACGATGAGAAGTTAACTCTCTCCCATTGTGAGGCCAATTTAGTGGGCTTATGAAATGCAATCAAGACATTTCTGCATAGATGATGTATCATGAATAAAACAATGAATCATTCTGTTGAAGAATATAACAAAGAACTTCAGAAAAAATGAAAAACAATCAAAAACTCATACAGATTCCTGTTTTCCAAATATGCAAGAAAAGTTTATTCCATAATAAGCTAGGGAGCTAAAGGCATCACCCCAGCTCAAGAGTAAGTACACTGTCATGCTGGGTTTGAAGGGGCAAGTCCTTCTCACAGCACTTTGGAGTAAGGTGCTTAGAGCCTTCAGCTCCACGCTGAAGACATGTGAGGTTGTGGGAATTAAGAAAGTGCTTGCAGGCATTTGCATGGCAGAAGGGACAGCCAAGACTGCCAAGACGATGACTGGCCTACAGTATTTATATTAAATATAACTGAAGATACTTCGAGGCACTGTGCATACCAGGTAGGTTACCGATACCTGGCATTTTTCCACTTGAACTACTCAGCAGCATGAAAACAATTCATCCTATGGAAATTATTCAGCATTTATGAAATGTTGTAAAAAGCAAAAGGAAAATCCAGTTAGTCATCCGTCAATCCTCATGTTGTGAAAACATCATGTATTTACAGACTATGGGGCTGCTTAAAAAAAAAAAAATCATACCATACATTTCTTCCCTTTCTGAATGAAGACAGTTTCAGTAAACTCCATCTTGAGGAGGATAAAATGCCTAAGGATAAAGGAAACGATCTCACGAAGAAACAGCAGTGTATTTCTATACAAGGATTTGCTATCCGGATATGATAATTTCTCGAAACCTCAAACAAAATACCACAGCATGCTAATCTGCTCTTTCACAGCAGGTAACCTCAGACATCCTATAACTCTATGGCGTGTTCATTCTTGCCTTGTTTAAAGGCTTTGACGAGTGCAGAAACCAGCCCCAGCCCTTCCTTCTGCTTACCAATCTTATGCCTTAATATCAACTTTATTTCATGTTCCAGATTTCTGAAGTTACTCCATTTCTTCCAGGAATATGCTTAATCTTCCTGAAGTTTTATTTACTTTCTAAATAAAAAATACCATTTAAAAAAAAAAATGTTTTTTCAAGAGGGATTTTAAATTTCACTAGAGTCAGGAAATTATCAAGTGTTCCCCACAACCCAGTTCTGCCCGGCTGCCACCACAGTGAAGTCACCCCTTCCATCACCAGCTTGAATGACATCGTGCAGCTCAGCTTCACGCTGCAGCCCATTCCCCACCCTGCCAAAGCCACAGCTGCCCCAGGAGCAGCCCAGTTCAGGACTGCTGGACTTTCCTTACCCTTCTGCAAATCAAGGTTTGGTTCTTACCGCTGCAGTAGTCAGCACTTATCACTTCCCCTCTCCTTTCCACACGACTTTTCGCCTTCCAACACAAGAGGAAGAAGATGGAGACAGTGACCACACAGTCATAGTGTACATCATGGAAACACGTTACGGAAGCAGAGGAGATCAGAACAACGCTTATCCTTCCAGAGCAGGATTCTCAGTATCTCATAACACTAAGTAATAGCTCGGCTAAACCTTTCACTACAGTTGAGTCAGAAACTCCAGATCTCAGTAAAGGAAATTGAAAAAACACTCCTCTCTGTAAGGGACTGATTGAAGGACTTTTCCAGAATGATAGTATCCTGGCTCTTACTGCTCAAATATAAAGCCCATGCTTGCTATAAAAGACAAGCCCAAATGCTGCTTCGGACAGGGCAGAGAAGCCAGAGTTTATGTTTATAGGCTCTAATCTAATTTCCCTCCTTCCCCTTACTCTCACTACCCTGTCTTAAAAATTCATGTTTTATTAGATTCATGAAACAGCTATAGCTCATAATGAGACAAGTCAGCTGATACTGTCGATGGGGTGTTTTGTACCAAACATTAACACTAATTATATAAACCTTCCACTGCACTTTGCTGAACCCACACACTTAAACTGCTTGCTGTATTACTGCAAACAGTTCATTAGCAATAAGTTTACAGGCCTGGGCAGCATCAACCTTTCCTCAAAATTGTCCCAAGCAGAGAATGTGGACCTTGTGCTGTTAATTACAGGACACACTGCCAGACTCCCAGGTGCTGACATCAAGCTGAGGTAGCACCTCCACCAAGAGCTGGGAGAATCTTGCATCCCCAACACCATTCCTCTGAGCCCCAATAGGGACAGGGACAGGCAGGCTCCTCCATCCCATATATGGTCCATACATTTTGTCTCTACCTTGAAATAGGAAGGTGTCAAACCAAGCAATCTCTAGTTTAAATGCTGTCATAACTTTTCTGACTGCAAACAGTTAAGGGGAGCATCGTGCTGGGTCTCCTGATTGGGAGAGTTTATGGTTCTACACAGGACAAATGCAGCCAGCATCTCTTCAAACTGGGTTGTTCAAATGCAGGATTCCTGAATCAATCACAAATTAATCAGTGATGCAAAACGTGCACAGTCCCTGTTTTCACTAAGTTACACACATCTGTTCTGCAGTTTGGGAATACACTTACACCATAGGCAGCGGGTATGTCAAAATAATTTTAAAGGTGACAGCAGGTCTACATTTTGTCTTCAAATTGCTTTGCATGTATAAAAAAAGAGGTGGCAGATCAGAAATAAGTGGGTGATAAAAGTCACCTATTGTCCCACAACACACAAAAAAGAGCTTCTTTAGAGCTTTTGGTTAAAAGACAGACTCAAATATGAAAAAATAAGCATTCCTGACTAGAGTTGTGTTCATAGAGTAGATAGAAGAAATGCATTAACAACAGCAGCAACAACAAAATCAACAAACAAAAAAGACAAAAAAAATCCAAACCCATAAATTCCATTTCAGAACATGGTTTCGCTGATATGCTCTGCGGCTACAACTAACGTGAAGAATGCTCAAAAAATATTCACAAATACAGAAGCAGAATTCTTCTTAAGCTCCCCAAACAATTATAGCGAGTCTAAAAGAAGTGAGAAATCTGCAAAATGAAACCCACCACGAAGATACTGCATTCGAACATATTTTGTCACATACACACCAGTCCGAACAGGAATAAGCACGTGGGGAACAGAGAGGGAAGGGAAGCCCAAGGCAGAGCAGAGCTGGGCCAGGCACGCTTTGTTAGCAGCAGGGGAATTCACTTTGCTGATAATAAAAGAGAAGTATTTTAATCTCTTTCACAAGCATAATCACAGAAACAACTGGAAACCATGACGGACCAATTGACGGTTCGTTACAGGGAACAATGCTTTTTGTTTTCTAAAGCCTGCTTTCTCAGATCTTCCAAGTAAAGGGAGACGCATCACAGATTTGAAAGGCAAGGGAGCTGTTTAAAATTAATTTCAGTTCCAGTTGCTGCAGCAAGGGAAGAAAACCCATCTTCTCCTATTCGGCCATTTGCTTCAAGTGCTGCCTCGCAGAAGGATGTTTGTCCCCGAGCCACCTCGGCTCCAGATGAGCTTGTCCACAGACTCTGCCTTGCCCATGTCAAGAGCAGTTTTGTTATCAGGATGCTTTAACCTCGGGAAATACTTCAGGGAGACAGATATACCACCCTCTAAGCACACGTTTCAAGAAACTATATCCAGCTATTTTGCTGTGTGCAAACAGCTATTTTGTCTTTCAAGATCAAAACACAAGCAAACAAATAAACAGAGGGCGATCCAACTGGAAAAGTATTTTTGATGGAAGGAAAAGACTTTGCTAACCAACTATTAGAGAATGCCAAACTGTCTAACACTCAATTCTAGTATGATACAATACATGGTAAGTTAAAATGAATATACATGCACTTTATTCACTGATTTTAAGTAGTTCAGCACATCTGTTCTGCAAAGGTTTACCCAATACCACCCCAGCAACATTCATTCTCCTGGCAGGGCTGTCAAAAGCCTGTATTTCCTCAAGGGATGTATTCCATAATCAAAAATGTGGGTGAGAGATGTGTGTTAGTTTAGCAAATGCCAGCCTCACTGGGCACCAACACATGAACACTCACAGGTCAAACAATTCCCATAGTCTTGTCCCACAAGCCATGGGCCATCTCCCAGCCCCACCGAGTCCAGGGAGCATTCTTGAGAACTACAGACTTCTTACTCAGAAGGCAGCACACCACAACAGCTTGTAAGAGCGCTAAGGCCATGCTAACCAAACCTGCACCTCTGCAGAATAAATCAGCAGAGTGCAAACACTCTCAGTCATGCTTCCAGCACACCGCAGATCACCCATTTCAACTTCTGGTGCAAGATGATCAATACAAATCTCCTAAAAAATTCCTTCTGAAATGCACCGGTGCCTTTGAGTTTCCCTATTTAGTGCCTTGCATTCCTTTACAAAAGATTTGTTCATGGTTTTCTTGACAAATAACAACATAATCGTAAATTGCAGTATTGTAGCAGGGTTTATGGACTGAGACCTTCCAGGATATTTATTGTGCTGCTGCACGGGGGAGGTAGTTTCCTTTTTTTACGTGCCCTTGAAGGAATGAAGCCAAAAGCAGACCCCAACGCTAAGGGCAGCCCATCCAATGGAGAGCAGCAGGAATCATGCAAAGGCACTGCCAAAAAGGTGTTACTTCATTCTGCCATGAATCACCCCCACTGATGCCAACACGCTGTGGTTGCTGCCTTGCTCACACTTACAAGGAATTTGCTAGATTGTGACTTAAGACTAATCTTACTCAGAGCATCTTAAGGCACTCCGCTGTGTCTGAGAAAACCCAAAAGCTTGTAGTGCTCAAAACCTAGAAGGTACATGCCAGACTCAGGACAGTGGAAAAGTATCCCTTAAGGGAATTCAAGACAAAGATAAAAGCATTAAACAAGGGGGGAAAAACCAAACCAAAATGGAACAAAACAGACAGGAATTGCTGAATAATTATTTTTTTAATGACTTCTTTTTTAAAATATAAATGCTCTATGTACACCTTCCTAGTAGCCCTTATAAACCCAAATCCACCACTTTTCGCTTGCCTTTTTAATTTCTCTAAGTCTCTGAGAAACTTTAAAATATTGCATACATAGATGAGAAACCTGTGTATTTGGTTTCCATTTTATTTTTTCCCCCCTCAGTAACAGTTTTGCAAAGTATATCTCCAAAAACTTGAGAAATTAGGAGCATGACCAACAGCCCTTTGACCTCAGGCACCCTTCATTCCAGAAAGAGCTGGAAAACCCAGACTGAAAGGTTTACTTACAGGGTATTTAGCTCAATTTAGCTCATGTGGTAGCAGGAGTTTTCACAGAAGCTTTTGTACAGTGCTGTCTATGGCTCACTCTTTCTGAAATCATCCCACCAAAGTGAAAAAGTCAAGAATCTGAATGATGTGGCTCCAGCAAAAGTGGCATTTATGTCAAAGTACAAATTAAAACCTCTAAGGATCACAGAGGCCTGATACATTTTAGCACAGAAAAAGAGGTAACAATGGTTAGCTGGCTACCTTCTGTTTCTCTGCCATCCCCATTATTAAACCATGGAACAAACCCTTTTACAGAGGAGGGCCTAATGATCACTAAATATACCTCTAGTCTTTAATTTAAGCAAAAACTTTGATTAAGTGCATAGAATTAGCTGAAAATAGCAATACAGCTGGCCACCTTTGGCAGATTCACAACCAATATGCTTCATCTATTTGTAGCCACTTCCTTTTGACTGCACCACCTTCATTTAGCTGCCAAGTTGGAAAGAAAAGCAAATGTTGTGCTTCTTTTTAGAGACTGAGGAATTAATTCTTTGTATTTTAAGATCAAAAGGCCTCAGTTCAAAAGCACATTGAGCTTTAGTCACTTAAATCTATCCATTATTTGCTTAAGAAACTCTCTAGACTGAATTTACAGGATGTGTCACCAAGCAAAATTTTCCCCATCACAGGCTTGCACCCAAACTTAGTCTACATTTCACAGTAGAAACAAAATATAAATGAACAATGTCAAATTCTCCTTTTTCAAATCCAGCTGTTACAATAAAGCATATTTTCCTTTTAAACATTTTGTCTTTAAATCGAAGTAAGGTGTTAGCAAAGCCATTGCAACATGGCTTTTTTTACCCAAATCTGATTTTACAAGCAGCACCCGTGAACTGCCATGCTCTGAGACCTTTAGGTATAAGCCCTGCAGGGATGGAACCCAATGCGCTGTCAGTAAGGAGCAGGTATTCAGCAGCGCTAGGTGTTAGTAGGAAAAGTTTTGTTAAGGTACAGGTCTCACAGAAAGAACTCAGAAAATACCAACAGAAAAGTCTCTCAGAAATCCCAACTAATGCTCAATTTCATCCATACAAAGTCAACCAAAACAGTTAAATTCCCACAGAAAACGTCGATGTAACTTTTCTCACAACTCCAGTTGACTAGTTCTGGCCATTTTTTGTGCTATTTTGTCTCTGCTCTCCCTTTTAACACTTACAGAAATGAAAAGTCACATAACATACTCAGCAAAAATTAATGAGCTGTCTTTACCCCATACCAGCTCATGATACACATGGTCGCAAAGCAAAACCACTTCCAAAGGAATCTGCAATCAATTTTAACACATTCAACAGGTCTGTCAAGAGAAGCATGTAAGCAATGCTTCATCTCCACTCGTAAATACATGGAGGGACAGAACATTGTAATAAATATGAAATATCATTAAAAGTGAAACAGCACAGCTGACAGCCCAGCCCAGTTAGGTCCAGTCCATCACCCAAGAAGCCTTGGGGTCACTGAGAAAAGAGGTGAAGTTACTGCGGTTCAGGTATTGCTGCCACTGCCTGTCCTTTGGAAAGACAAGACAGACAACACTCGCTACAGCCTGGCAGACGAAGGAAGTGGGTTAGAGGGGCAGCTCCAGCGCTGGAGTGCTACACAAGTAATTTCTGGCAGTCGTGCCCAGGGGAAATTAAAGACGCAGTCAACACTGCCCTGCAAGACTCAGAAAGGACAAACAGATCAAATGCTGCTCCAAATTCACAGAAAAAAAATCATCCTGCCTTTACATGCCACAAAACCAAGTAAACAATTTTTGCCAACCCATGACTCTTGTCATATCTCATTGTACAGCACATGGTGGAATTCTTTCTAAAGCCTCTTTCTACCCATTGCAGAGCCAAGCAACAGTAGCTGTTTGGAAATCTCTGCGATTGTTATTTTTCTGAGACAGAGGCTTATACCTTAGACACAGTCAGGACCAACCTTAACTCCATCTGGCTGTTGTAAGCAACATGAATTTTGGCATCGTTACCACAGGAAATCACACATAATAGAACATACGCTCTCAAATCCTCTATTTAATCATACATTAATTGATAACATACTAGCACCTACATGTATGTCATTTCTGACAGGGTGTAGAAACAACACAATCAAATAAAATTCTGCCCCAATGGCCCATACTTTGTCCAAAAAACAGGCTAGTCCTTGGCCCCACCACACCCCTCAGCTTCGAGACATGCAATTTCAAATTTATAAAATTTTAAAGTGACATTTCCTGCTGTATTGGACTTGCGCGAAGTCATGGCTATGAAAAACCAACTTTTCCATCATCACCAAGAGACAGAATCACCAGGTATGGAAAGTAGCACTTTCAAAGTAAAACTTCTACTGCAGTCATGGGGGAGGGTAGGGGGACAAAGAAAGAAATGAAAAAAAAATTGCTGTTTGCAGTTGAAGTATTACTGAATCATTTTAACATGCAAAAGAGAAAGAAAAAGTATAAAAGACAGTAGAATAACTTCTCTCCTCTCCTCTTCTGACCTGAGAAAGCAAATTTGAGAAAGTAAATTACATAAAGGAAAGAAAATACTTTTTTTATAATTTTTTTTTTAAAGCAACTCATTCAGTGTCTTCCTTACAGCACAGCAATAATTTTCTGGCCGTAATCACATCCAGCTTCACTCCACACATGATCCAGCATTCCCTGAAACTGCTTCTGGTGCAGGAATGCATTGATTATAAAGCTGCATGTGACTTGCACCACATAATACAGAGGCATCTCTTCCAGGCTACACAGCTCCTCAGACACACTGTCCAACAGAACTGTTGCAGACCAAGAATCAGATTCTGAGTTCTGGTCCTCAGGTCATTACCTTGGGGGACTTTTTGCAGCTGTAAGAAGCAAAGGGAAGAAAACTAGAAAAGCAGACTTTAGGCTGAAAAGCTGGACAACAGGATAGGATTTAACATACCACACAGCTGAAGAAAGCATTTCACTCAAGTCTTTGATACCCAACTACCCATCTATCTACGAAGGAAGAAACGCAGCCAAGCAACAAGGCTATGCAAACATTTCCAGGTTCTAAAAAGATCGAGCCAGTCAAGCTTCCCCCTTGTGGTTTGCATGTCGTCATCAGCATTGCTCCGTGTTTGTATAGCCTTATAGCTCAAATATGTTTTATATGTCTTTGGAGGATGAGTGCACATATTTATGAGTTACAGTGATTGCTTCTTCGTGAGCAGTGCACAGACATGTGCAAAACAGAGGTTCCCAAGACTGTAATCTTGTCTCCAACCAGAACACTGTACAGAGAAAGAGAAAGGCAGGAAACCAAACCAACATACAATGGTACTGACACATTTTATTAGGAAGGAGAGTATATACATTAAACAATACCACAACAGCACAGCCCTAACAAATTCTCTCCGCCACGACTAATTCTTAAACAGCAACATTCTGTGATGCTAAGGTAAATGATCGAATTTTCTATATTTACCCAGTACCCTTCAACTTAAATAGCCCACAATATAACTTATTTTTGAATGCATATATATCTCTCAGCTGCCCCTTCCATTCTTATTCTTCTCCTCCTTCCCCTCCAAAATTATGTTGCAGCATTGGGTATACAAGCTGGTACAGGGAACCAAAAGCAAAGAATCCCATGAGGAGGAATGTACTCAGGAGAGATCCATTAAAATTCAATTGCCAGTTTCTATCAGATGAAGATGTCACCTCCCAATTAACTGAAATTTGAGTGGGATTAAGACAGATAGGTGCACCAAAACTATAATGGAGTAGGAGTACAACACCTGTGGTTCTTGCAGCGTTCCTATGCTTAGACATTAAGAAATCACAGCCATCATTTTCAAACATGGAAGCAAGACCAAAAGCATCTTTGGAATTTCTGTTGGCATTTTATTTCTAGGTAGGAGCGGGTCAAGCCCAATGCAACATCTCTGGGTCTACCCTTAAAAAGGCCTACTACAATTTTTGCTTGTTTCTAACCAGATGCTTGGGTTTGTAACTGGCTGATTTCCAAGGTGTTGCTTGGTTGCTAGGTACAAATAAATAGAGGCAACCAGAGCATTTTTTAGGACAATCACAAGATTTAACCCCAAACCAAACAGTCTCACATTTACCCTTCCATCTGACAGCCTCTTGAGGAAAGTTTCTCCATTCAGCTACACCCTCCCCTACTTAATACCTGTGATGTAGGAAAACTGGCACTAAGCATTTTTTAAGACTAGCCCAGACTTCCTTGGCCATCAGTTTAAAGGAACTGAAAAGCAACAGCAAACCTCCTGCCCAGTGAGGGTAAAGCCATCACCACCACCACAGCCATAGTGAGAAAATCTTTCCACAGAGTCTGGATTCAGCCCATTGCCTTCATTACAGACATTTCTCTCCCTTCAATCCCAAAAGAGACTAAATAGCTAAGATTTTAAATCACATCTATATGCATTTCAAATTTAGAATTCTAAAAATGGTCTTTTCCCCATGTATTTCAGAAGCTGCCTATAAACAACTCTTCTATTCATGTAGGCCTAAAAGCAGAAGTGTCTTAGCTGTAAGACCAGATGTAAGCTGAACTTGTGCCCATGAACTCAGAAGGAAAGCCAGAGTCAGATACCAAAGAATCAGTCACCCATGCCAACCTGCATTCTCCACACCATATATTTTTAAAATTAAAATTATTTTACCACATTACTAGTAAGCTTCACATTTAAGTGCAAAATCACACCTGCTCAGATACCACTTATTCCCTTCAGTGCCATGCACAGCATAAACCCTATTGCTGCTGATGAGCCCTGACCTGACCCACTCAGCTCTGCTGAGACCAGGACAGGGATGGAAAGGACAGGGAAATGGCAGATGTAGAGCACCCTGGAAGCAGCAGAGCCAGCACTACACAGAAACTCATTTCTCAGCTTGGCCCCGCTCTCATTTAACTCAAATGGATTTAGAAAAAAAGCTACATTACCACAGTTGCTTCTGAGCCAACATTTATTCTGGCAGGCTATCATCAGAGCTATTGAAGTTTTTCTCTCTCTTTTTATCCTACTGAAGTGTTATAATAGGAGCAATAATACATTTACATTCACTTTATTCTTCCTTAGCATACAGTTCAAAATTCTATAAATGACACTGACGTAGGTAGCAGAGGTATTTGGGCTGTACTGCTTACATCCTCCAGGCACTCAACCTCTCCACTGCAGGCTACAGCAAGGACTACTCCTGCCACTTCGTACCAGCTACTGAGACTCTGATTAAACAAAGCTGCCTACAGAATGGATTCTCCACAAAATATTGACATGGTCCATCATAGACGGCTTCGGGACCAGTGAGATCCACTCACACACTCTCTATTAGTAGCAGAAATAGGGAAAAGGAGAGGCTGATCAGAGAAGATGCATCCTTTTGCACCACGGCTAACTCCAAATTTATTCTGCTCAACTTAAAGATACTATGTAATCATTTTCCTCAACACACAGTAATTACAGAAGTGGCTGATGAGTGGTGCTAACCAAGAGCATTTGACTGCGTGCTGGCCAAGCCAGCCAACAATAGCATCCACCCCATGAAAGCTACCAGCTCGCCTATAAAGGAATCTAGATTAAAACCAACCTGGAAATGGTCACTGAGATGTTAAGTCTGTTTTCCACAATAAACATGCTATTTTCTAGTGTTCCTAAAGTTGTTGTCTGTATCACTTCCAAACATTTACTTTTTGTAGTCAAAATGAAGGCAGATCTTTAAAGAGTTGACAATCTCTTCCCCTTACTGTTGGGGAGACTCATAACAGAACCAGCCCCCACCTCTCTGCACACAACTGCATGAATAGTTTTGTAAAAGGCTGCAACTTGCTGCCTGACTAACCGTCACTCAAAATACAATATGGCTATCAAGTGTTTCACACCCCTCTGCAGGCACTAGTGCTCATATCAGGGACAAATCTTGCCAATTCTTCCTGCAAAATGTCACAGAGACACAAATCTTCCTCAGTGCCAAAATGCTTTGTGAAAGACTCTCACTCTTTTCTTTCCCCATTACTGCAATATTCTTTTACTCCACTGTGATGAATCCCATCAGAATATTTCACAGAAATCATTTTTATAACTACTGTGTTGGCTCGGTCACTTCTATCTTTGCATTTCTCAACTAATTCCCTTTTCTCTGCTGTTTCACACTTTAAAGCCCTCTACAATCTATCTCCATCTTCCCTGTCATCTTTGCATGAACAGTCCAGATGTTGAATCGCACCTCTGATTAATCTACTGCCTATTTTTCAAGCCATAAAACAAGCAAATAGGCCCAATTAGCTTTATTCCTTTTTTAAGCTGCATCAACTCTACTCCTGAATTTTAATCTCTACTAGAAGGAGAACAGGGTTAAGGCAGTACAGCTTCTTTAGGTATGTTTATACTCAGAAGGAAGCTTTGGCAGCAATGTGGAGTCCATGTTTGATGGCTCTACATGGCTTCTTATATCTAAACATATTAGTACAAAAACAGTAAAATGATTTTTCTGCAGCTGTGCAGACTGCAACAACAACTCTAAGATTCAGGTTTATTCAATTCTTAAATGAGTACTAGTCAAAAAAGAAACCTACTCCTTTCTGTCTCATCTGTATGGGAAAATACTCTACTGGCAAATTTTAATAAAAGGAAAAGGAACTGCATCCAAAACTAGGTACAGAATCATACCTAAGCTTTCTAACGTTGCACATTTTCTCGATACAGATATGCCCTTACTCATACACGAACCAAAGCAGAAGCTACATGTAGTTTCTGCAGGAGGTGGAAGTTGCACAATGTTAAGAATAAAACAGCTAATAAAAACTAGCTCTGTCAGTGCAGTTAATAGACTTGACACAGAGAGATTTCGTTAAGTGACATATTTCACACAGGTTTAACTGTTGAGTTCTACAGGGCTATTTTTACATAGGCACTCTTTTGACTAAGATTACTTTCTTGATGAAATTGAGAATTGAGGCCTACATGTGCAAAGCTCTATTCTCATTACAATTAAACCGCAACAGGACCACCATGGTAAAAATTTTCAAATTCGAAAGTAAACTAAGGATATTTCAGATATCACAAAGACAAAGCATTTTCCTGATACTTCACTGAATCAACTGACAAGTGAAAAAGGCTTTTATGCATAAGGAAAAAGGATGTATTTCAGACCCATTTTGACATGAGTGCTGCTGAATTTTGGGCTGGGCACTCTGTACTTCCCCACATCCACCCTGGCAACAAAACCCAGTTCCAGGGCAGCAGCTAAAAAACCCTTTTTGGAAAACAGCATTTAAAATGTGCTTATAGGGCTGGGATACCACACAAGGATGGCAATCCAGAAGTAAAGCAATTTTCTATGATGTTTATGAATAAAGCATTCAGAGGAGAAAGTTTTAATCTGGCCACATGTGGTAGCATATGTGTTTTTTTAAATGCTGAAAATGTTTTTTTTCCCTATGAGAAGAAAAAAAGATGGGGGGAGAGGAAAAAAAAAGGAAATCTTAATTAAAACTGTTACAGAGACATCAACCAACCAAAGTGAAAAACTACAAGCAACAAGAATTGAATAAAATTGAAAATCTGTATCACTCATTTTCCACCGTGGTTAACTACATTCAGTCCTAGTTCTAATGCGAAAAGGGGGAGGAAGGGGCCACAGAGAGAAGCTTCTATGCCCGTAGCTCTGTTTCCTAATGCTCTAATGCTGCATTTTGTTTTAAATCAACTTCCCTGGTTTTTCAGAATGCTACTTCCCTTCTGCAGAATCCTCTTACTCACAAAAGGAAAAATGATACTTGACTTCAGACTTTATCAGAAAGACAGTTTCTTCTGCAAAACCTAAAACCTCGTACCATAATGCAGAGAAGTGCATTAGCTTTCACCCAGGATGGGATGAAAAACTGGATAAATACAAGGGAAAGAAGGGAATTTATATTACCCTCAAACATAATTGCCAGAACGCCCAACTATGCTCAGCTCCTGATGAATTTTTTCTGCATGATCTCATCCTTATAGCATCTGGATTTGGAAGACGCTCATTCAAAAAAACTCAGCTTTGTCAGTCTCCAGACAAACTCTAGTTACTACTTTATTTATTTTTTTAAACTCCTGACCTGACACTTTTCTCCTTGCCTGTATGTGCAACACAGACTGAGTGCTAACAAGACTAGCACCCACACCTGTAGGAAGTGGAGAATTTAACCTAAAAATTCTGACTGACATTTAACTTCACACAGTAGTACTTCTCTGGGGGAGGGGAGTTTCCTATAGCTGCATTAATTCAGGCTAAAAATACCCATGCTGACATGCTGTCATGTGAGAATCTCTTTGATTCCAAGAGTTTATTCAGAGCCTTCGTGTTACTTTGAACTTTTTTGTTGTTTAATATGATCATCGCTCCATTTGTCATCATATGACAAGAGCAGACAATTACACAAGCTGAAGATATGTCTGCCAGTCATAGCATGCCATCTTGCTGCTGTCAAGCAAGGAGATGTGCCTCTACACACCTCTAGATTGAGTTCATTAAACCAGCCTGCAGGATATCCCTCGGTAATGACAGAGATGAAAGACCAAATTAAAATTGCTTAATTCAGATACACAATCTCTAGCATTTTCCACCTTGCAGTCTAACTGGTTAAGCTGCGTGTTTGAATAAGCCGTCCTAACACAGCAGCAGCTCTAATTCTACACTTCCACCACTTTTAATTAAAGCATCTGAAATATTTTCAGAGTTTGTTTTGTACTTCCCTCAGCCTTGAATGATAGCTAAGCTATTTAAAAGAAAAGCAGACGGGACAGCCACATATTAACATGCCTTCTGCCAACTGAAGCACGAAAGCGGCTCTCCCCTGAGTTACAATTGCCACAGGAAGAGCCCAGCACACCACCGAGGGTGGGTACCAAGCAAGAGAGAAGCAGTGTCTCCGCAGAGAGCTCGTGTCAGGGTTTTCAGTGCTCACCACTGCTTTCCCAAAGCCAAATGCATTGCTTCCAAAGCCTTGGTGCTTCATTAGTAACAGCACATTACCTTCACATTCCTCATCCAAAATCCAACTTTCCAGTAGGATGTTCCGAAATACTGTTTAACCACGTGCTTCTTGAGTTTTTTCATTTCCTAATACAAAATACTGTGTTCTTACTGCACAATTATCTTTTTCCCATACAAACAGGATGAAAAAGACCTAAAAAGCAAGTATCCTGGAACTTTGCATTAACACGGTAAAAAGTCTACGGGGCAAGTAGCACCTACCTCAGCTAGTAGATTGAGCCATGTTTTCAAACAAAGCCTAATTAAAATAAGCTCTTCTGAATTTCCATCAAGAGCCAATTCACCAGCAAGGAGACAATTGCTTAACACAGCCTCCTATCATGAAATACATTCCTGACACTGGCACAGCAAACATTCCCATTAGCACTGCAAGATTATTTCCAAAGCCAATGCATTTACGAGTCAAAATAAAAAACTGGAATCCCAGTTTCCATTACTTCCTCATTAGTGGCTTAACACATCAGAGTAGGGGGAGCAAACTTAATAAGAATCATAAAAATGCTTATTACACCTAAAACATTACTACTGCATTTTTCAGGACAGCTAAATGCATCCAAGTTTTTATGTAACTACTAAAGTGTTTTCTTTACCAACATGATTTGGCATGTTACCAGAAACCCAAAGGGCAACAGGAAACCACAAAGATGATTTGGCTCAAAATTTGCGTTTTCCTAAAGCCTGATTCTACAACAATGCCTGTTTCTTAAAAATGTGAAAAAAAGAAAAGAAAAATTATACTGTTCATAATTTGGTTTAACTTTTAAAATATTCCCATGAAGCAGCTCTATCTCTAAGCTTGAACTCAAGGGTCAGATGGGACTCCAGAGCTGAAGCAAGGACAGGGATGCAGCAGCAGCTGCTCCTGGAACAGACAGTGCAGGCAGCTAACAAGCTTGCCCTGGGAAAAGAGGAAAAAGTCACATTCCCTCTCTGCTCCTTCCACCTTTTGAATTTAATAATAATTTCCTTTTTTTCTGCCACATGACCTGTGGAACACCAGAGACTCAGAGGAAAATGGGAAGAAGACCTTAGGAGAGAAATTTGTACTACTCGCATCTCCTAACAGAGTACTTGTGGCATTCAGGACAGAATCCGGCCTCTTATCAGGGTCACCCACAGCACAGAATTCGCATCCCTGCTTGACTGCAATCTGCTCAGTGCAGGAATGGGGCAGGGGAGCAGCACATCATGGGCACAAACCTCACCTCCTGGTGCTCCAACACGCTTTTCTGCCTGAGAGGACTCTCTGTCTCTCACAAAACCATGTTTTCACTCCTGGGGGATAAAAGTAGCTGCCCATTCACCACTCCATGCCCACACCAAAACCAGCACCTTCCCAACTCAGCCTTTCCTGTGCAGGCATCACCAAAGGCTGCTTGTAACTGCACCATGCCCCCAAAATATAAATGTTCCACGATGTGCTCAAACACTTTATTTCCATCCACATTTCAGAGCCAAACTACTGCACCGTGAGGCCAAGCAACGCCTAAGGGCCTATACATTTCAAAATGCACAGACCTTTGCCAAAGAGGTTTTGTTTTTTCTTAAAACGCACTCCTTAAATAACATTCAGTGCATTTCCACCTCTGTTGAGACAAAGCACTATGCTGAGGATCCATCAGCTGCAGTCAAAGCCCACTGCCTTTCTTCCCCCCGATCCATGGGCCATAGGGACAGAGCCAGCACTGCCGGCACAGCTCCTCCAGGTCCTGCCTAAGCGCCTGCTGCCGCTACACCCCAGCTCAGCACCCCCAGGGCAGCTCTCCCACGCCACTGCCAGTCCTGCAGCCAGCAGCAAATAATAAAATAGAGACTCCAAGGGAAATAAATGGCAGTGCTTACAGCGACTGTAAATGAGGTGCGGGAAAGGGAGGGACATAGGGCACTGGCTGCCAGGTAGGGATTTCTTTCGGCTGCTGCTGCTGCTTTTCTAGCTACAAAGCGCTGACAGAGGGAAAGCTGCAAGCAACTTGCTCCCTGGAACAGCATGAGAAGAGGAGGCTGGTCGCCTTTTGAGCTTGAGCCGAGAGATAATAAAGGCCACGAGAGCAGCAATGAGCGCAGGGAGGAGATGACTTTCTCTCATGTCTGCTGGGGTTACAGCAGCTCATGTGCCTCAGTGAAACAGCAAATCTGGAAAAGAAGCTGAGCTCCCTGCCTTCCCACTTCACCTGGCAAGACTCAAGAGTATCCTTGTCACACATCACACCTGGAGAAGTGCTGCTTTAGCCACAGGCCAACAATTTAGCCAACAAACATGGATCCCACCAGTCGTGCACTGAACTAAACATCATTTGCTCCAGCAGACAAATCTGCCTGCATTATGACAGAAGGGCTTAAGCAAGAACACAGCTTTGACTGGCCATGTCGACCAGCCAGAATAAATCTCATAATCTAATTTGTATACGACTTTTCCTAAGGTATCCCACACTCATGTTCAGCTCACCCATACACGGCCAGCATGAACCAGCAGCAAGCATGCTTCCAGACATGCACCCCTCCCTAAAAACCAAACTTGGCCCCTGGGGTGACAATATCACACCCCCAACCAGGAAAGCAAAGGCTGCCTGAACACTCCAGCAGCAGTCTGCACCAACACTGTTTAGCTCATTTCATTTCCAAATGCACAAGACAGGTCTCCAACATACAGACAACAAATCCCCACTAGCCCATTCTTACATTCAATTTGCATAACAGATCACTCTACAGCATTAGCAAAATTCCACGCTGCAAGCACATTTAATAAAATCATAGCGACAACAGCTTAAACGGCGCATTAGTTAAAATTCCTGCAATGCCTATTATCGGTGGAGTTACATGATACGGGAAGGGTGGTGTGCCCTAATGAAACCTCACGCACGCAGCCAGCAGACTGCAACAAAGAATGAAAGACCACATGAATGCTCCCACAGAAAAACAATTTAAGACCTGAACCCCACCACCCTGACCCCCAAAAGCCAGTCTGGCATCACGTAAGCAAAAGCCCTACTTCATGTTACATTTCTGGAGCCGCAAGCAAAGGAAAGGAGAATTGATAGAGGAACTGTGTGTTCGGCCCCAGCACGGAGGCATGCTTTGCATTCTTAAGCAGCCCTCTCTGAAACCAATCATCGTTACTTGCTAATTGGCTGGAAGGAACCTTGCTCAAGCCTTGACAGCCAAAAGAAGTACTCTGACTTCTGGTGACCATAGGAGACAGCACAACTCCTCCGGTTGACAGCTAAGGGGGGGCAAAAATCTGCATTAAAGCTGTGCAGTTATTTAATTGAGACTGCTTACGATAATCAAAGCATGAGCAGAAAAGATGCACAAGACAGGAGAACTGAATTACTCATGTCCGAGGCAGGTACAGTGCAGTAATTCAGATGCACGTTTACACGAGTCAGGGCAATCGCTGTTAGAAGCAGGGACTAAATTGAAGAGGATCCTTAAACCATCTTACTCCTAAAATATTTTGCTCTAAGGTAAAACATGCACCATGTATTTTAAAGCATTAAGACACTAATTCTGTAAACAATAATGCCTCCAGCATGCACACCGTGCGTTGGAATGGATTCCTCAACTTGGCCTCATCACTTATGCATCTGATGAAACAAACACTGACAGCTTTTTTGCATTTGTAAAGGCCCCACAGCAGCTGTGGTGATCCCACCATAGAGCAATGAATTAAGCCTGAAACCCAGCTGGGTCTGCACAGAAGCCTTTTTTGCACAATACAGCAAGACTATCATTGTTAACCTAGGCATTATTGTAAAATATTCTGCATTACATTAAGAACGGAGATAGAGATGCCCTGGAAAATTAGCTTTAATAGGCAATTTATAACATTTAAAAATATGGATACCACATTGATTGCTAATTGACAACAAATTTCATAGTTTCATTTACACACAACCAGAGTGAATCAGGTAATTACAGAATACCACTTAGGCAGGAAACAAGGCAAAATTAAGAAGTAATTCACATTAAAGTTATAAAATATATGACAAACTTTTATAAAATAAATGTATAAACATATGTATGAATTTAAAACAACTATCAAAATTACGGGTCTTGAAATGAGAAGGAATTTGACACAAAATCTTAAGAGGAAATAGACATACGCGTGCTTTCATCTAATAGAATTGTTAAGAGTTTCTTTCATGACTAAAGCAAGCAGCTTAACACTGTGTAGTAATACTCAGGTATTATTTTTCCACTTTACAAGTACATAAATATGTACTGAAAAAAAGAGTCAAGAATTACTCGGGAAAAAAAATTTGAAAGCAATAAACTGAAAAATTTTTCACAGACAGAATACATTGGCTCAAAATTGAAACTCTATTCTTCCATGCATTTAACATTGTATTTAAGAGACCAGAGAAATCAAAATAAAAGTTGCCTACTTTGTAAAATAGGCTATTCAGCTCATTTTGCTTAGTTATTAAGAACACTTCTTTAAGACTGAACCACAAAAACATCTACTTTTTCAGGTATGCATAGAGACTCAAAAAACAAAGCTAAGTTGTATGAAAAACTTAGAAGAATTCAAGGTGCTACTCTACTGACATGAAAAAATTTTAAGCCTGTACTCTCAACTACTGAATGTGAGGAAACCATTTCTCTGGGTGCCACAACAGAAATACACTTTCTGATTTCAAGTAGTACATAGGCAGATACTACACGTGGTTTGTCTTCTCCCCCATTTCTCCTTTGTCTAGGCTGAGTGCTCAGACTCCCCTGTGCCATCTTCATACAGGCTTACCAAGGAAAGGTACCCAAAGAGAAGCAGAGAGCACTGATGAAGCAGGAGAAGGAAAACAAAGTCACAGGGAGCAATTTGGAAATAAGCAGCCAACTTAGAGGTAGGAGCATGGTTAGCAAAAATAGCAAGATGAAAAATATCTTCCATTTACCATTTCTGAAGCACATACATTTCTCCACAATGCAGAACTGTCTAACCAGAGAAACTAAAGTCTTATTGAGAGAAACCAAAATTACAGGCAGCAACAACAAAAACCCTAATTCGTTCTATTTGTGGCATTGCCTCTGTTCCCAGACCATTTTTATTTTCAGCAGAAGGAACTGAGGGAAAAAGAAGAGAGAGCAAAAGGTAAAAAAGGGGGCAAAAAAAAAAAAAAGGAGGGGGGCTATTAGGGATGAAAAGAACTTCAGACTCTTGTG
>VZRS01004545.1:572171-584702 GCA_013398055.1 Ifrita kowaldi | reverse complement strand
AAAAAAGAGACAAAAAGGAAAAAAAGGGGGCAAAAAAAAAAAAAAGGAGGGGGGCTATTAGGGATGAAATGAACTTCAGACTCTGTGCCACATGTGGCTAAAATCAAGCAAGATCCAATTGGCAGCTTTTGAACATATGACCCTCCAAAGGCAAGCTGTCAGCTCAGTATCAGTTGAAGGAAATAAATGAACAACTCTGCAGTGTTCTGAAACTCTTGCGTAATGAAGTTAGTTTCATCCTGGAAGATGGCCAAAAAGCACAAATCAATGAGCAACCAACCTCCTATCATTTTTATCACAACAGTAATACTCATCCAAAGGCAGGTTGTTATTAAGCCCTAGTAATATTTGCATTGGTCTTCCACACCAGAAAGCCAAACTGACAATAACAAGGAGACTTGCTGTACTGAGAAAACATGGGCAGAACCACTTTTCAGAAGTGACAATAAAGCAGCTCTACAACCTAGTCCAGGAACAGCCAGACACATGAATCTTCTACAGAGAGAGCTGTGAGATCAACCTTGCCAAAACGATAGCTCTGCAAGTTTACTTCGGTAGACATTAGACATGCCAGGCTCTGGAAAAATATATGAAATGAGGCTGTAAAGCATTACACTTTGCTTCAGGGAACTTTCACATGGTGTGGCATGAACCAAGTATGAAATGCATCAATGTAAGAAGACACAATTTTGAGATGGGTAACCCTGAGAACAGACACTTGCACCCTCAAGAACCTACAGGCTGCATCATTGTGGAAATTCTCTGGGTTTCCCTCTAGGGACTTCCTGCATGAACCGACAATCAAACCAATTTACAAAAAGGAAAAAAAAGAAAAAAGCCATGCAAATTACAGCAACCTGGGAGATGAAGATTTAAAACCCTGGTTTTTGACAGTTTTATATTCTCTTATCTATGACAGGATTAGGAGCCCTGATAAGAAGTTCACTATAACCGAGATTTCCCTTACTAGATGTTGTCCTACTTTCTAAGCTGAACAGTACATCAGTCAGCCAGTATTAGCATTGTTCTTACAGTCTTTGTCTCAAATAATGACAGCTGTTCAATCTTCCTTCTTACATTCTTAAAAATTTATAAGATATTACTTCTTGTTTCAAAGGATTGCCTCAAGAGATCACCCATTATTTTGTTCTCCTTAACTACACTAGTTTATGCACAGGCTTAACATTATTCACATATGTTGAAATTAAACTATGTATTAAATCCCCCAGATCACCTGCAGATCCTTGCTTTTTTTGAAGATAATCTAATCACTGAGAAAGTCAATGGATTGGAAATTTGGAAACCAGCAGAAACTACCATAATGGCATTCTTCCACAGAGGAATGACCTTTCAAAGTGAAGTGCCACACTGTGTTGCTTCAGCTCTGTTAGCACGTGGGTTCCTGATTAAAATACTGGGTCTTCTCTTGTGGGGAAGAAATATCTGGACATTTGGAGAGTATGAAATTAAGAAAGAAGCAGTACAGCACCATGAAGTCTTTCAAGAAGAAAGGATAACCTTTCAGCCAAGATGCGATTTACTGCTCCATCAGAACAGAAGAATGGTGATAAATCACCTATACAGAGGATAGTTGGGAGCAATTCCAGTACACCTTCAAAAGCATGACTGAACAGACACCTTCAAAGTCTTCTTCCAAAGGCAGCAGGGTAGTGTGCTCGTATATATTCTTCCATTGTGAAAGATGAAGAAGCATATCCCTCCTACACTATCATGTCCATCAGACAAGCTGTAGCTGACCTTCTGAAGACATGACCACAACACAAGGCTGAGGGAGAGCACACAGGTAAAAGCAGCAAAAATACCACCACGATAGCTAAAGACAGGAACACTAGAAGGACCTACCCAAGAACTCAGGACAAGCCATCCTCCACATGAGCAGGACTCCAACCATGGATAAATATCCTGGCCGTTTTTCTCACATTTTACTAACCTTGGTTTCACAAACTCTGCTGGAGGGCAGGTTAGCTCTCCAGAGCTGAGCACGCTCCTGCTCTTCACAAAGTCCCAGATGAAGCTGCAGTCATACTTGTAGAGTGCAGGCAATAAACTGACAAAAGATTTGAAGCACCTCTGAAGCAAAGGAGACAGATTCTGAGACTGCTGATAACCAGGCAGTCCTTCAGTCAGTCAGTACCACCTACTTGTGGTTATGCAAAGTGAACAGGGACACAAAAAGGAGAGAGAGAAAAGTAAGAGACAAAGGCATACGCAGAAAAAAAACTTCCAAACAGAGAAAAAAAAAAAAATTCTCTGTGGTCAATTCGATGCTACTGCAGAGAGGAAAGCAGGACACGTACAGACAGGCGTGGGTGCAGGAATGCTGCTTCTGGTCCCATCTGGGCCAGGAGGCAGAGCCCAGCAGGAATGGCCTGACAAGTCATCAGGCATGAGGACAGCAGTGGTTTTAATGCCTTAAGAGATGGGCAGTCTGCAGGGGGAAAAAATGACAGGCTCACCACTGGCAGGAGCTGAGCAAAGCGAGCATAAAGAAAAGGAAATAATAGTTTACCCCTTCACTTTCTTCCATCCAAATTAGAAAACCAGTAATTTCCAAAATGCCTGCAGGGAATTAATCTCACTGCATCCCTGACTGCAAGAGTAACAGGCATAAAATTAAACCAAGAAAGGAAAAGGAATCAACAAGTATATAAGAAAATATGCTGGGGGAGTGTGGGGTATGGAGACACACATAATTACTTACATCATAAACACACTTCCTTCTTTTGCACAATAGATAACCACCTTTCACAGGAGCCAGCTCAAGTAGTATGATAATGAAATACTAAGTATGATATAAAGAAATAATACTACCCAGAAGACTTTAAGAGACAATACTTTTCTCAGCATATTTCTCCTGCAAATTGTATTCCTGCTCTCCAAAGCAACAGGGTCCAGAAATCATTATACCTGGTCTGTCACCCAGCCTGGAAGAAATCTGACCACCATTAGTTATTTTGGAAGATCATACTCAAATGAAGATTACAGAGCCCCTTTCAATAATAGAAGCTATGCAGTGGTTTTTATGATTGGTCAGTCAGGTCACAAAATGCTGCTCTTGACTGAAAAAGTATGAATATTAATGGCTTATAAATAAAAGTCTTTAATGTATGTGAAATATGAAATTAGCTTTTCCTGAATGCTCACATCAGCAGGATTTGATTTCCCAAAAGTTCATAAAAGGACTGTAAAAGAGAATGAGCAGGGCCACGTTCTACTTTCCTCCACAGTATTTGTGCATTAACAGTTTGCTGAACCTTGCAAAACATAAACACACAGCCAGTATTTTCTATAACCAACACTCACATTCTGCCCACAGGCTTGAGGCACAAGTATCAACAGCACAATCCCTCCCCTTCCAAAGTGTTTCCTACGGAGCTGGGCCCCCAAACGAGCTGCATGAACCTTGCCTCATCTCCCCATGAACCTTGCCTCATCTCCTCATCTGGCCTTCAGGAAAGAAAACAATACTGCAACAATAGTTCATCTCGCTTTCTTGCAAAGAGATGGCAATAACTTTGTAAGAGCTAATTTCCTCAGACAGGGACAAAGTGGATAGGGGAGCTCAGTCAGAAATACACAGAAATGAGACAGAAAAGCACAGCAGTGAAACACAAGAAGGGGAGAGTGAATTGTAAAAATGCCAGTACTATGCACCCATGCATATATGCATTTTTATACACTGTGCACATACACTGTGCACACTATAATGAAGAGTAAGGAAAGAAAAATAACAATTACCTTTAAATAAAATATTAAGAGGCTGAAAAAAAAAGAAAAAAGAAATGTTTCAGGAGGAAAAAAAAAATCAAAACCAGGCAGTACTACATTTAGTAAAGCCATTAAAACCATTAAATGGCTATCACCCTCTTAGCAAACTAACATTCCTGCCTGCAAATACTTGCACACACTCTTACACAGGAACGGCAAAATCTCAAGCCCTGAAAAGCACTTCGGCATGTGCTTAACTCATAAGCTCCAAGTACTTCAACTGACGTCAGTAAGAGTATTCATACATTTGAGACAGGCACGTGCTCCAGTGCCTTGCTGGATCGAAACTCAGGGTGCCAATTCCATGTCTTTTTAATCCGTAGCAAAGCCAAAGAGGTCCTTGTGCCTCGCTGCTCCCTTAACTGCGCCACTAAAAAGTCCTGCAGGCTTGCACTGAAACCAGACCACTTAAAGATGAGAAAGTGGAAGAAAAAACAGCCTGGGAATAACTACTCTTTAAGCCTGATAATTTCAGTGACCCTATTTCACATGCAGCTTTTTGGCTGTATTGATATGGCCAAAGCACCATACCACGAAGGAATGATTCACAGGGTCACCACTGCTGGCTTCAATAGTGAGAAAAAGGCATGTGATGCCACATCCTGCTGTTCCTATAATTAAAGGAAGCCTTGGTTTTTGTAGCTTTTTGATTTGACATGGTTTGGCCTTCTCAGACTACTTGGGAACCTGGGGCAAAAATACATCAGCACTTCAGTTCATGTGCACATTCAACAGACTTGAGTAGTTTTAACAAGAGAAGCTATCTGAACTTATTATTCAGTGGTACAAAATAAAACAAATAAAGCCATGGGAAATTTCTGGATGAACTTCCCCTATGTAAGCAGGTCCTTATCCTAAGATGTAGAAAATAGAACAGTGCACTGGCTTCACTTCCACAGTGGAGTTCTTGCATATGGGATGGGCGTGTGTGGCTGTTGAACTAAAAAAGAGTAATAATTCTTCTACCACATTCAGGAGTGGAACTTAGCCTCCAGTAGCACAGCTATCTTAATTTTCTTTTCTTCCTCTTTTTATTTCTCTCATTGAAGTATAAAATTGTTCAAATCCTACCTAAGCAAGCATAACATGTAACAGTAGTACATTTTGAATTCTATTTGAACTGATTTTAGCACTTTGGAAACGATTATGGCACTGCCATCACCACAGGCACAAACACCTTTAGCTTCATTTTCACCTGTGAGGCCTAATTTCATTTCTGTGTTATTTAATATTCACCATGCTTCCAGCAGTAAGGCAGTACAGCAAAACCTGAATCCGAACAACCCTTAGAACAGACAAAGACAGCTAATTTTGCTTGCTATGAAATAAAACATGTATCTTGACTCCTATTTAGTCATAATTTCACAGCCCATTTAAACTCACTCTATTGCTAACAGACACAATCCTACCCCTCCCTTGCCACTTCACTGGGTGTCCCTTAACACTTTCCCGGGACCAAGTATTTTTCCAGCTACATCACACACTGCAATATTAAACGAATCCCTATTAAAAATCAACCACATTTTGTCAGTTCAGTTCTAACCTGCAAAGTCCCCAGCCTGCAGTGGGAGTTATCACCTGGCACAGGTCAGCCTGCAGAAAGGAAGGGGAACAGGCAGCCAGAGGGAAGGCTGAACCACTTCTTCCAGTGCAGTGCAGGCTTAGAGTAATCACAGAAACACAACACTAGGCACCTCACTGGTCTCCACATTCACAACACTGTTACTGAAGGCAAAATGCATAAGCTATACACAGGACATTTCAACCACTGATAAGGAAAAAGAGGAGAGTAGAACAGGACAGGACAGCTTCTCTTGACAGCTACTTCTTATTTCGTTGTTTTTACCGGTTCAAGGCATCACAGATTTGGGGGGAAAAAAAAAAAAAGAAAAAAAAAAAGCTGCTTCTAAATTATTTGCCATTAGGATAACCATTATTTCTTCCAAATTATAAATAATTCACAAGTTACAGTTACTGTAACATGCCTTAAGTCCAGCTTTTAAGTAACATGAAGTTGCTTGTCTTATGAAGTGATATTACTATGTCCCCATTATAAGCTGAATAACTACAACAAAAAAATTAATATTGGCTTTCTGAGACCAGAGAATGTCCCTTTCAGTTGTGGCTATAAAGCAGAAGTTAGTTGGAGTAGCATTTCTTCTAATAATTTATTAAAAGCTGTACTACACCCAAGCAAGATTGTAACGTAAAGGCAGTCCTTCTGCTACTAGTGCCTTAATCTTAAATCTCAAAAGCTTTTACCAGTCTGCAAGGTGGCAACAGGCCATGAAAATTATCATCATTATCACTACACTTCAAGATGGGGTAAAAAAGTAACTATCAATCAGAAAACCACATCTCAGGTATCCATCTAGGTCATCCTTATGTGAAACACACTCAAATTAAGACCGGTCACTTGGAACGCCACCCAAAAAGGAACCACGTGCAACACCAGCTTAGTTATCAGTCAACTTAAAAAACAATAACAGAAAACCTTATTTTCACTTTGTTTTGAGTTTTATGAACTCAAAGTCTGAACCAAGTTTTGTAGGGCTCAAATCAAAACAAAAGCAGGTTGGGTTTTTGGGGTTTTCTTCAGCTCAAGTTGAGTTAAGAAGTTAATTCATCTAGCATATGTGCAGGGTTGGAATTTTGTGTTTTGGGGGTTTTAACATGCAGGCTGCAGCTGAGAAATTTGGCTTACAACTTTGATATACCAAAAAGGACTGCAGGACAAAGTGGCTGAAAGTAATATCCATAAACTAAGAAAAGGTGAGAAAGATGGAAACATATCCCTTCTCTAAGTCACCCTCAGTCTGCCTAATGGGTACACTTTATAAAAAGAAAAAAAGCTATAAACATACGATGGTAGCCTGCAGCATCTTAAAAATCTAAATGCAATTTCCAGACTACGTACTTTGTGGGTATAAAGACCCCCAGTTTTAGAACAGCACAGGAAACGATACGCTAAATATAACAACTAATAAAAAAAAAGATAAGCATCTCAAAGAGTGAGACACTGAACAGACTCTTGTCCAAGACTCATGGTTTCTGTCCACTTTAATAGTAGCAACCTGAAAAATATTTGTACATTGCCACTGACTTGATTCGCAGGCTTTACATCGCCAAGCTCCTCACTGCAATTCTTAAACATGCAGGCCATTCAAAAACGTAGCTAGAAAATCGTTATTTAGCTGCTTAAATGGAGTTGTCAAGGTCCAGGGGAAACTGAATTCCTGTCACTGAGGAGCCTCAAAAGCTTACTCTCTTGGCTGGACTCCCCAAAATGAAGCCTGACTAGCCAGATGCCTAGCACAAGACTAAAGCTTACCCAAAGAAGTAATAAATTTTTAAAACCAGAAAAAGAATAAAGCACAATCTTCAAAGAGAAAAGAAAGTCCTTCCCATAACATACAAATGTGGGAAAGGGCAGAGAAGACCATCCTCTTTTTGTGGGCAGTGAAGGAAAAAAATAACCTCATCAAAATGCCAGTACACAACAAATCCAGAAATATTGTGGATCATGTATCTCTACCCACTCACATATAACTGCTTCAAAAATAGGCACAGAAAAAGCATAGAGTTGAAAGAGCTGATAATTTTTCCAAATTCACTCTCATCATTTTTAATTGAAAAGCATGCATTGCTTCAACACTCATCTGCAAGCAAAGCTAAAAATGAATTGCTTGCAATATATAGTTATCCTAACTTGGCTCAGACAACACAGTATCAAAGTGCAAAACTAAGATTAGTAGATTATGTCAGAATGAGCTCCCATGGTTTTTTTTTGAACGCTGTAAATATCGTTAGCCAGTCATCATAGCATGTGTGTGCCAAAATACGCTAATCTCCAGCAACTATCACGTCATCCAAAAGATGTCAGACCAGCAAGGCAATCTTAAAGAACTGAAAGCAGAGCACAGGGACTCAAATACCACAAACCTTCCTGGAGTACAACAGCATGCCACAGTTTCTCAACTTCTTATTATTTGCATTTCTTCTCAGTCACAGATCCAAGGCTGCCTTTTTTGCAGAGCAAATCAAGGGAAGAACCTGGCAGAAAAGATGGCAAGAAGCCATGCAGAAAAGACGAAGCCGATTACAGAGGAGAGACATTTAGAAAGGATTAAATCATGCCCGTCAAGTGACACAATTATGAACTCTTCTGGTGGCATCATCACATTTCTGCTGAACTGATTTTAGCAGTGTCAAAATGTCCAATTCCGTCTGCAGCAATTCTACAGGCACTAAACTGAACCCGACCAGAAACTACTCTGGCTCCACAGGCCTCACCTAGATGCAGAAAGTACATAGAGACCTTAGTTTAGCTTTCTCATTTTGGTTTCAGTGTCTATTTTTAATCACACAATCCCATTTTTATGCCCGATAAAAGGAGATTTTTGTGCACCAGATAAAAATAGGGGATATTGTTTGTGATGCGTCAGTCCAGGATGAGACATCTGCTGCAGAAATGCTGAAGCAGCTTTACATCTTCCCTATGTGTACCAGTGGAATGATGATTTCCACTTGGGCCTTTTTCCCTGCTCCCGTGCTGAGCCAGGCTGGTCACTCTGAACAGCTTCCTGCAGCAGCATAAATTAAGCCAATAAACTTGGCACAGGAGCAGATGGGGTGCACTCCCAGCATCCGTCTGCTTGCAGACCAGGGAGCCGTGATCCCAAGCCTCGAGACACGGCATTTGGCATGGCAATGCTCCCAGCCACCGCTCAGCTCTGCCACTGATCATGGCCACCCTTGCAGAGCAACCTGAACAGCAGCATTTTACAGCTTCAGATCCCTCATCTGCACAGGGAAGAGTCAGACAAAAAGACAGGACACACAGAGGGGAGGAGAGTTAGCATATTTTCAAACAAGACCTCACTGCTATAATTAAAGGGTTTATTCCTTTCCCACAGCCCACCACTGGAAATACCAGGCCTCTGTCAGATTACTGAAGGAACAACTTCAGAACAGGATGTCATTGCACAAGGGAAAGTGTGAAACCCGAGCAAGTGAAACAGCAAATGGTTTTAAACCTTCTACCTACCGCTTCATTGAGGAAACGTTTTGGTGACTGACTGAAATAAACCCACTCCTCCAAAACCAAGGAAGAAAACCAAGAGCTCCCAAATAAAACCTGCCCGTTAAAAACCAATATTGCATCCAACATTCCCAGAAGTAATGAGCCAGCAAAACAACCAACCCATCAAGGATCTAAGAGAACTCCAAATACATTTTGGCAATCGTATTATTTCCTGTATCTGAATTTCAGTACCAAGCTTAAAAATGCTTTAAATAAAAAACGGTAGTTAAGTACAAAAAGTCTATGTGTACCATGTCCCATCATTCACTTGGACAATAAACTCCAGGTACATTTTACCCTTTTCTCTAAAGTCCTAACAACAGGTTAAAAACTCTCAGCTGAAGTTTTGGCCTGTGGGGTAGGGACATTTAGGGCCATCAGCACCAGGAAACACTTAAGGGAAGTTCAGGTTTGGCAACACTGAAATTTGCATTAATAGACTTGAATTTTAATGTCCCGTTAATCTTACACAGAGGCAGTCAAATCCATCAGCACTATTGTTTTCAGACTGTCTGCCCACTAAGGCAAACAATGCATCATTTACACTTGGTTTACATTTATAGTTGGGAAGAAAGCCATGCAAAGGACTAAGGGAGGAAACCAGAATGTTTTAAATGCAAATTTGGATTTCGAAGAAGCATGTATTCCTCTGCAAATTCCACACCTGCTAGATCACACAAAAGCTGGGTGCTTGTAATAAAAAATAATAAACGTGTCTCTGCTTTTCCTTTCCCTACTTTAAAATTGCCTTTAAAGCCTTCCTTTCACTTGACTGCTGCAAACTGGAAACTTTAGAAATGAAAGCAGCTGGTCCTTCCCCTCCGTCAAGTTGATTGAATTCAGTCACTACACAACAAAAATGGGCAAAAACAAACCCCAAATCAACCCCCAAAAACATTTCCCGCCTCCTCAAGAACTTTCACTTATGTTTGAACCAGGAAATAACACTAATGTGTATAAACAAAACATAAATTTTAAACGTGGATTCTCTTTAGCTTCAGACTATGAGATTTAAAAATTGACCTACTTTATGTAATACTCCCACAGCTGAGTCATCACAGTATCAACTGGTCTCTATCAGCTGCAGGGTATGATCATTTCTTAAAAAAATATGTAAGTATCCATACCAAAATGCCTCTTTTATTATGTTAAAAATATAACGTTAATCTAACAGTCCAGACCTGAACAGGGGAGGGGGAAAATTTTGAGGAAAATTGCAACAGCGTAAAGCAGTCCCTTATAAAGCAGATGCCATGCCTTGTAGCAAGAGCCTGTAAGCTACAGGACAGAATATTGGAGAAGGCAGCAGAAATACAGATTAGTTCCAACTCTGCTGCCGTTAGAGCATGTGGCTTCAGGTAAGTAATTTAGACTTCTTTCCTTTTCATCAAACAATAAAATGGAAGGAATACTACTGCCTTACAGAATCAGCTGACGTTTATACCACACTTCAGCATATGCATAACATTAGCTATTACTTTACATCTACAGAAAAGGAAGGTGTAATATGTTTTTAATGCTGGCTTAGTAGGCCTCACAAGAGAAGGTGAAAATGCTTAATGAACATTAGAAACTCTTCACAGGGGCCTTGATTCACTCTAATCTGCTCTGAGCAGCATCTTACACATACTCCTGGCTTGCAGACCATAAGAGTGAGCAGGAGTCCATTAGTATCTCAGGGCAAAGCATCTGTTGATATCAAAATATTCATTTAAAGAAAGAAAGTATTTTAATTACTAGTTTACAGTTATGTACCATCCTATAGCCACTTACAACATAATACTGCAGTCTCAAGAGACCAGGAGGAGGTTAAGAGGAACCCAAAAGTAGCTCTCGAGCGTAGCTAGCATCCGTAAGTTTTACGTACAGGGAAAAGAAAGTAAGACTTGAGTGTGCTATGCTGCTGGAATTGTTACTGCAAGTGTGAAAGAGACCCAACAGAAGAACGCCCCAAAAGGTGATGTGCAATAAGATGCAATGTACACTGAATACTGTCTCTGCTGCCAGCAACCTATTTACATTATTTCTTGTAGGAAGCAGTCAAACTTAGAGCCTGTCATCGGTTACGGCGCTGGAGGACAGAAACTAACTAACTCTCACAAGAAAAAAAAGCAGGGCAGGCGGGTCCAGCCGAAGCCCTGGAGTGCCCAGGGTCAGGCTCCTGTTACAAACACCCCTGGTGCAGAAGAAGGTGGTGGGGCTGCAGAGTCACCATCCCCCCCGCCCCAAACTCCCTGAGCCCACATCAGCACACCCAAACAGGGGGTATTGTTCCAAAGGCTGCAGCAGGCACAGGAGCCCTCAGATGTCTGCAGCATGCTAATCCTGGCCAGGCCTTGCTGGCCCTCTGTCTGAGGGGCTTACCAGGCCATCCGTAGGTGAAGCGTGTCACCTCATGGCAGACTACAGCACTTTTACTTCTGCAAGGACAAGGAAACAAATCACACGAGGTGACAGTAGTGACATTACTCCTTAATTATACTTTGCCATCTGCAACCGTGGCAGAACCGTGCAGGTATTTCAAGGCAGTAATCCAGGTCTGATACTCCGAGACCTAAGCCAGCAACAACAGAAGATTTGCTATTCGGCATCACAAAAACGGACAGAAAAATGCACCTGTGAAATTACGTTCAAGACTTCAAAGCTTTTGAGTCAAGAACTATTAATTCCAAGCGCATACTGAACGCAGTCTGGCTTCTCAGCGGATGCTTTACAAAGCTGTCAGTTTTGTGAGGCTGGAGCCAAAAGGCAATATTTGATATGTAAAGATGTTTGAGAAGGAGGAGGGTAAAGTGAGAAGAAAGAGTTGTTTGAGTCAGCCATGGATCTTTTAAAAATTAAGTGATAGCGTTTTTAAACCACAGGAAAAAAAGATGCGTACACGGATTTCCTCATTCCTGGGTTACCAATCTCAAAAGATAACGCTCCTTAAGTCTAAGAGAACTTTCAGTTGAGAGCACTTACGGAGCAGGGAGCCAAGCCCCACGACGCCAGCCCACAACACGGAGGCTTTGCTCCATTGTTCTCACCACCTTCTTGTTTACAGAATTCATTTCGCAAATGCTGAAACGAAAAAACGGCAGCAGCAGCCTGGACAGGCTCCGCTCCTGATACAAGGCCAGGTTAAGCTCAGGTTGGACGGGGCTCTGAGCAACCTCGTCTCGTGGAAGGTGTCCCTGCCCACGGCAGGAGGGTTGGAACTACGTGATCTTCAAGGTCCCCTTCCAACCAAAACCGTTCTGTGATTCTATGATTCTGTCACAACTCGCAGTGGCACGAGAGGAGCGGGGCCACGAAGCACCACTTGGTGCCCGTGCGGCGGGGGGCGGACGGGCGGCTGTGCCCTCGCTCCTCACGGCGGACCATCACCTGCGGACTGGGGGTACCAGGGACCCGTGGTGGGGAGCAGGGCCCGACACCGGCACCATTGTTCCGGGTACAGGCGAGGCTTGTGCTGGCACCGGCGAGGAGGAGGAGGCGGCGCGCTCCGCCGGGCTGCCGTAGCGCCCGAAGGTCACGGGCAGGAGACGTGCCACCACGCGTGTCGCCACGGGGCGACGTGACCAGCGCTCTCCTCCCACCCCCGAGGCGGCAGGGCGGCCCCGCACCTGCTCACCTGGCCCGGGCCGCCCTCTCCCTGTGTCCCTGCCTCCCTCCCC